>ML356513.1:0-139946 GCA_005239505.1 Nicotiana paniculata
TCAATTCTGTGTATTAGAGATCATGTTGCACTCGCTTAGATATCATGCCTATAAGTATAAAAATAGTTCCAACACTTAGTATCATGCTTATAGAGATAAATACATAAAATCAATTTATGTGTTTATGCTTGTGATCATCCTCAGAACATAGGCAGCATAAGGTCTAAACGGATAAAAACTGCCTATTTAAAATCAATCACTAGTATAGAGTTATGGTCCTGATTATTGCTTAGATGACATGTTTAGAGGATACCGCTGATCCACACCTGGGCAAGCCTGTAGGACAACTAAAATTCTGAAGTTCTGAATTGTGTTTGTGTGACTGCTTATAAACTACCCAGATTCAGTAAGCCATAAAAATCAGTAGGCAAACTGCTAGGTGTTCACTGCCTCGCCTTAACAAATGTTGCATATTCTACTTTTGTGCTCACCTAGATATCCTGCTATAGGACTTTAAAGTGCTTAAAATATATCCTGCTATATCCTATATGTTTTGTTTGTCTCTTAGATTTTCTCCTTTTAAGCACTATAGGTGATTCTAGAACCACCTTAATAGAGATCCTAAATACCTCTAGGACCATAGGTAAAGGGGCGGGTAATGCACGCATAGTGCGCGTATTCAATTAGAATCGCTTAAATAATAATTAAGGGGAGAGTAATTAGGTAGTAAAGGATATGATGAGTTGTGTCCTAATGCTACGCGTAACACCTCTATTTGGGGAAAGTTTACCGAGTATTGCACATAAGTGATCCTATAGGCTAATAAACCTAGGACCCCTTTTATTCCCGCTTTAAAATGATCTTTACTTGTTTAATTTTCTTTATGACTAATTCACTAAAATGAGTTTGGCCGAGACCCACCGTTGTGGACCTCGAGGGGTGCCTAAGACCTTCCCCTCAAGGTAATTTCGAGCCCTTACCCCATCTCTGGTAATATAAACCGATTTATGAGTTACTTGCATTAGGTGTCCTAACGCGCCTTAAATCCGTTAGGTGGCGACCCTTCAAATTCCATAAAGGAAATGAGTTGTCACAAAAGATGTCGAAACCCCGGACTCCCCGAGGAAAAACGGGGCACGACACTGTCCGTCAACTGTGTCCATTGTCCATACCTGGTTCATACATGTGTTCCTTTGTCAATCATCAAAACCAAAATCGCTCAGGTCAACATCTTTCATCTTGCAGCTGCCTTATTTTATGGCAAGTTTTGTTAGGGCCAACTAAAATTATATATTCTAAGAGGATTGACTAGTTATGTTTTTTCCCCCTTACTTCGTCTAGTTTTGTTGTGATGGAGTGGTAAGTACTCCTTTATCCTTAACCAAATGTCTCGGATTCGAGCCCAAGTGTAGAGTAACCTTTGTTAGAGAGAGCTTTACACCCCAATATGGGATTTTTCAGTGCGAATCCAAATTTAGTCGGGCCCCAATATGGACACCAGACACCGGATAAGAAACAACAAAAAAGAAATCTTTACACAAATAGCCGGTCATATTAATTGTTTACTTTTTCTAACCATATACATAGATTATACATTAATTACATACAATTATACACATACAATATATAAATTATGCATATATTATACCTCCACCGATTATTTTTAGTTTAAGTTATTGGGTGGGCAGCTATTTGGGTTATTTCTTTTAAAAAAAACTAAAATAAAAGCCCAACTAGATACACTCAAAAAAAAAAAGGAAAAAATTGGAGAAATAATATGATTGGAGAACGGAAAGGCACTGGTGGGCGCCTGCTGCTTATCTTTTGGCAGCAGAACAAGTTGTAATGTGTATAACCAATTTGCAAATTAGCAAAGTTACAGGTTTCAGAACCAATCAATTTCGATTGGTAAAATCAGCGGTGCCTTTTGCTTATAAATAGAAGCCTCGGCTTAGGCTTAGGCTTCTCAGTTTAGGTACACCAAAAACAGAGAAGAAGTAGAGCGTCCAGAGAGAGCAATCCACTGCGAGAATAATAGAGAGAAAGAGTAATATTATAATAAGGTATATAAAATAAAAGAGAGTTGTTTTTTTAAGTGTGTAGTTGTCGAGATTATCGTACGTATAATTTTTCACTATTATAGCATTTCGCTCAAGTATTATATTTTAAGCACTGATAGAGAGACATTCAAGAAAGTCGTACCTGTCATCACTTACGAAGATATTCTGCCCGATATCAACCGTATAGCCTATGGCGATAAATCTCCTATCCTTTGCTCCAAAACCATCTCTGAACTATTTACAAGGTTCTCCTCCAATCCTTCTTTTCTTCGAATAAAAAGTAAAAAATTTATTGAAGACCAAATCAGTAAAGCATAAGCTGATACAATTTAATTTAGTAGTTAATTATGTCTTCAACAATACATGCATGTTGCTCGTGCATGTGTATATAGATGGATCCTCTATTCTTAATCAATTTATGCTAAAGGGGAAGTTTTGGTGTCCCACATGCAGTTCTGGCACGTCTAGGGGGGAGAGCAAATTGATACCATCAACAGAGGGAGAGCTTGGGAGGAGATTACAGCTTCACAAACTTCTGATGTCTGTGTTGAGCCAAGTGGCTCCAGATTTTGGAAAGGGTAAAGGAATGTATTTCATGTTCATAACCCCTGAAGACAAGACACCAGGAGAATTAACAGCTCGCTTTCTTTCAACTAGTATTTACAAGAGTCCTTATTTCAAGTGTACTCCTCTTCATCACCCCCACGATAACTACACTAGTCCAACTCCAACCATTCTCTGCTCAGACTCTTACCAAAGCATGTACTCCCAAATGCTTTGTGGCCTCTGCCAAAACAAACAGGTTTTCCAGGTTGGCTCCTTTTTTGCAACCACCTTCGTTCGTGCCATGCGATTCCTGGAGAAGCACTGGTCTCTACTTTGTAACGATATCCGGAACCATTGACACCCAAATAACTGATCCTTCAGTGAGAGAGGCAGTGATGGAAATCCTCAAACCTGACCCAACATTAGCTGATTTCATTGAAGCTGAATGCAGTAAAGAATCATGGCAAGGGATCATCACTAGGTTGTGGCCTAATACCAAGTATGTGGATGCTGTTGTGACTGAATCCATGTCACAATATATACCGATACTTGATTATTACAGCAACAGCCTCCCTCTTATCAGTACTCTGTATGCTTCCTCGGAAAGCCACTTTGGAATCAACCTGAACCCTTTTTGTAAGCCCAGTGAAGTCTCTTACACCCTTAACCCCACGGGTGTAAGAGAAATCAACTTGAATACTTGAGTTCTTACCATATCACAGGAAAAGTGGAGTCATTGATTCTATCTCCACGCCCAAGTCGCTTAATGAGAAAGAACAACAACAATTGGTTGATTTGGCTGATGTCAAGATTGGTCAGGAGTACGAGCTTGTTGTTACCACATATTCTGGTATTTTCAAATTCCAAATAGAAAGCTCTTCACATATTTCTTTTTCCCATTTATCCGTCAAACATGCTGTCTGCCAATGCTTAGCTTTGCTTGAACTTGTGCGATTTCAGGACTATATAGATACAGAGTTGGTGATGTGCTTCGGGTTGCTGGATACAAGAACAACGCGCCTCAGTTCAACTTCCTATGCCGGGAAAATGTAATCTTGAGCATTGATGATGACAAGACTAATGAAGTTGAGCTACAAAATGCAGTGAAAAAGGCAGTGGGCAATCTGATGCCATTTGATGCACATGTAACCGAATACACCAGCTATGTCGATATTACCACCATTCCAAGCCATTATGTCCTATTCTGTGTGAAATATGCACCCCTTGTTGAGCTATTGAACTCTCGGGTCGTGTCCAGCTACTTCAGTCCTATGTGTCCAAAATGGGTTCCTGGCTACAAGAAATGGGACAACAGAATTTAAATGACAAGATTTCTCTGCTTGTCGCTTCATTCACTATTAAAAGAAAAAAGACAACCATTTCTGGATTGTTTTAGTGAATCAAAATCATCCTAGTTAAGTCTTTCATGAACATGGTATGGAGTATTTGTCACAAATAAAATACGAAACTTGTTATTTCTACAATGGTTTTATTGTGTTGAGGAGTTTAGTGCAGACATATATGTGAAGAAGTTGTTAAAAAGAAAGGAAGGTTTGGTAGACACTTTTAGTGCGGGTTAAATGAGCATAACCCATATTTTATCCAATCAAAAAGAATCACTCACACAATCCGTGTAATTTTCAGGGGAAAAAAAGACGTGTAATGTTGGCGGGTTGGACGGGCGATGAGGAAAAATCAAATTTTGCCAGCACTAGGCCTAATTTCCAGTCTCATGGCATATTGAGTAAGTACCTGAAGAACAAAATAAGATAGCTGATTCTTAGAACCAAGGATTTGCTAAATTCTTTCACACGTTTCCACGTAAGCAAGCTTTGTTTGTCTGTACAGTTGATGGTATGAACATCATTTGCTAGTTCACCCTTTAGCATATACAGCCTATATCTTTTTCCTCTTTTCCTTTACCCAAAAAAAAAAAAATTGTAAGCATTCCAATGTATGTTTCACATAACACTGCAAATGAAAAGAAGATAGAGAGATTGCTATAATGACCTAACTTTAGCTTGCAGCTCAGAGCGAAGCAATTCCTGCAAATCTGCCTTCCGAGTCTTAGAAACCCCATATATTTTTAGTTGATTTGCCATGGCCCTGAGTTGAACCACTGTCATATTGTAGATATTTTCAATACAAGGTGATTGTCTGATAAATGACATGGAAGAAACATTTTTAACATTATCAGCATTGGAGTCATCATAGGAGCTGGAGCCGTGAATGACCGGAGGCTCGTGACTTATTCTGCCATGTGATTTTACCAACCTATTCTGAACATTTATCTGATCTTTATTCTCTTGGATGACTGGTCCACTGAATTTACTCCTCTTTCTCCAGTGTAACTGAGAAGCTGCACTAATATCTGCAAAACCAGCAGCTTTTTTGGCTCCAGCCAGTTGAGTTTTCTTGATGGTATTGTCCCCATAGCCATCACCTCCCCTCTTTAGCTTTTCTAGTGGCTTGCTTCTGTCATTCCTTTTAGATTTCAGCAGATGTGGCAATGAGTCATCTATAATACAATCAGTTTCAGTACACACAACTTCTTGCCCCTTTATTCCAGATATAGACTTTATGCTGGCCATGTTTATCTTTACAAACTGCTTTGATGTTTTTTTATCATTAATCTGAAAAGCCTTGACTCCTTTGTATGTTCGTTTGCTGCTATACTCTTTGGCTTCTTGTTCTGAAGCATGTCTGTTCTCCAGAGTTGTTTCTGCAGGCTGTCAAAGAACTTTTTCATCTTTTCTGATTGAAAGGTCTCAAATAAGCAACTAAAGACATCATCTTAAAGTAGTTTATTTATGCTTGGACTTTAATTGAGAACTGCAACATTAAGGAATATTAGCAATCTAAAAATCTGAACCGCTAAATTTAGGAGAAAAGTTAATCATATAATAATTCAAACTCTTTTGTTCTAAATACCGAGAAGGATGATGAGCGACATCTGAACTGGGATTCATAAGATCGATCCCAACTAGTCTCTCCGTTTTAATACATGTGACATTGTTCCCTTGTTAGATACATTTCTATATTTGAAAATAATTCTACAAAACTTCACTTTACCTCGATGAGAAACTTTTAATAACCACACAGATGTTATGGCTATATGGCATGTTTAAGACCACAAGTTTCAAAAGTCTTTTGTCTTTCTTAAACTCCGTATTGAGTCAAAATACGTCACATAACATGGTACGCATGGACTAACTGGGATTGGGATGTAGTTGATTGATTGACATTTGTTTCTAATCCTATGGAATCTGAACTCTAATTGTTAAGAACTTTTAGACACTCTAAACGTTTGGTTTTCTCAAAAATCAGCTTACAGATTTTTGTTGATTCCTCACTTGAACCAGAGATGCCAAGACTGTACAGTGTAACCATCCTTGAATTCTACAGTATTCATATCCTTTGTGTGATTGTCTATTGCTTCCATTTTGGTAAGACCTTCTTCAGGCAGGTTTGAACTTCTAACACCATTGTACAACAACTTCATCATTCACTAATTGCAAAAAAAAATGATAGTATTTCCTTTTGACTTCAAGAACTTGACATGTTGAAGACATTATAGGCATTTGTAATTTGAGCATAAGTTCCATATGTAACATATGCCATACAGTGTTGCCGATGCCACAAGCACTATGGATATAACTTATAAGTAAGCACTATGGATATAACTTATAAGTAAGCACCAAAGATTTTGTACAACCTAAAGAGCATGTACTGACTAAAGTCAACAAATAAGAACATGTGATAATGCAAACCTGTTCATTCTCATTCTTTAAGGCCCTTAGCAAACTTTCGAGGTTATCGATCTTTTTATTTAATACAGCAAAGCACATATCAGACGATTCTTTATCAGCACAAGCACAATCCAGTTGGCTCTGGAGCATCAGTATTTCATCTTCAAGTTCAGCAATTTCTGAATCAGCTTTCGTAATTAGTATCTTTAATACTTGCAGACAAGATATCTCATTTAAAACATCTTGCTCGATCACGTCTGTGAATCAAAATAGATGAGATATGTCAAACAAAAAGAACAATAAAAGAGCTATATATGAGAATTTTATGACCTTACCAAGCCATGGATCGAAATACAAGTTATACTGCCAATAGTTTGCTGGATAACTGCTCTCATCTGTGACAGAATTAAAGACTAAATAAGTCAGGACATTAAACTGGAGGGATTTGTCCATCCATTTCAGCAGTTCTTCTACCAAAAAAATAAAGATCATGAAATCCAATTAGGATAACAGAATATCAAACCTTGATTTTCAGGTGGACCCCAAATAGATGAATCCATCTCCTTAAGAAATTCCACACTGATGTATAGACAAAAACAAATGATTAATACTGGATTAAGAGAATACAAGTAAAACAATATGGATCAAATTTTGGTACATGTCATAAGCTGATGACTGCAACACCATCACACTTCAAAAGTTAAATCACCAAAATCAACATACAAAATTGCACATTCACATTGAAAATTCAATGGCCTCTGATGAGAAGTAAACACTAAAAAAGGTACGGCAAGGTGTTTTAATGTTAAAAAGATTGTTTTCTTTTTTTTTTTTAGTTTTTCTCACTGAGTACCTCTTCCATCTTTTTATCAGCTGGAGTCATACAATTCAATTCATAAATCTACATATCAAGCAGAATCTTTCCCGTATTAGCTTAAAACATTATCACCATTGTGTTTTAGAGAGAACAACATATGCACTTAATTAAGTTGAATTGAGCTTCTACTCTGAATTTGTTCCATTGAATTTCTAAGCTGACTTCCACGTATTATAGAGACAATCAGGGGTGGATCCAGCCCGCCCTTTGCTACCGAGTTCATTTGAACCCAGTATTTTCGACGGGAGCATAAATTTATGTGTAAAAATTCATTAAAATTGCAATACATTGTGGCGAACCCATAACTTTAAAAATATAATCAGTTCAATGCTCAAGACATTAAAGGTTGAACTCACAGAGTTTAAATCCTGCATCCGCTCCGAAGAAAATGACATGTGCACTTAATTCTATTGAATTGTGACTTGTGTACTCCCATAGTACAATTGAATTATGAGGTCCCTAAATTATTGTGGAGTTGTATCTAATTCTAATCGCCAACATCTGACGCCTCATATCCACAACCACTCAAAAACCTCATTTAAAAACTAGAAACAGGTTCTCTTTTTCTGGTGTAAATTACCTACTACTATCAGGGGAACTACATTAGCGTTCTAACTATACCCAGGAATTGAGGAAAAAAAAAATTCATGATCAGAATCAACAATACTCTTACACATGATCAACAGTACTCTTATACATGCAGATTTTTGAGAAGGTAAACACAAAAAAAACAACAAAGTACTATTAATCACTAAATTGTTATGCTTTTCAAGGCTCGAAAGCATAAGTAGATGACAATGAAAATTCACATGCAAAAACATCATGATGTTAAAGAATAAAATGGAAAAATTAACACTTAAGTAGTACATGCACGGAAAAAGAATTTAGAAACTTTAGGTTCCAAAGAAAGCTAAATGTACCAAAAGAGCTCTTGAAATTCCTCAGTTTTCTTGAAGCAGATAATGAAAGCAATCTAGGGTTTCCGGAGGGAATTGTGAGGAAGAAGAATTTTGCAAGTGTAGTAGTAGTAACTAGTAACTAACTAAAGCAAGAAATGGCGACGAGGGAGTAATTCGAATTCCAAGGGTCCATTTATGTAGAAATGAATATCCTCTTTCCGACGTGGAAGATTCAGGGCCCATATCCGGTCCTTTTAAAGTGGACTATCGGACTGTCAGTCTCATCAAAATACTTTACTATCTTATCATACTTCTTCAATATTTAAAGCTTCAACTTCTGGTTCGGTGGTAGAAAATAAAAGTTAATGATTGTTATGAAATAACGATCATAAAAAAAATAAATCGAAGACAAGTATAGATAGAGAGATTAATATCTTATTCAATTTTTAAATTAATATACATAGTGAAATAAAATCTTCTTTATTTATAGAAGAAAGGAAGTTGATGTGTAAGCTGCTACTACAAGCTGTTGTGTAAGTTATTACGCAAGCTGTTGTGTAAGCTGCTTGTAAGTTGTTATTGCAAGTTGTTGTGTAAGCTGCTGTGTAAGCTGCTTGTAAGCTACTACTGCAAGTTATTGTGTAAACTGCTACTGCAAGCTGCTGTGTAAGCTGCTACTGGAAGCTGCTGTGTAAGTTGATGTGTAAGCTGCTTGTAAGTTGTTTGTAAGTTGCTACTACACCAGATACATATAATCTTCTGTCGGGGGTAATATTTATCCATAACGGAACCGAAATGATAATTTCCAATAGAGTACCAAATAGATAAACATATTTACGGCGGAGTCCCATATGGATAACCTTCTTCAGGAAGCTTATGAACATCCATAATATAATATATATTTATAACACTCCCCCTTAGATGTTCATTAAAAGATAATGTGCCTTATTAAAACCTTACTAGGAAAAAACCTCATGGGAAAAATCCTAGTGAAGAAAAAAGAGTACACATTAGTAATACACATTGCTAGGTGCCTCATTAAAAATCTTATAAGGAAAACCCTGTGGGGGGGGGGGGGACCTTAGTAAGGAAACAAGAGTGAATCGCGTATTTTACTCCCCTGATGAAAACCTTGTTTCAAATATTTGAGTTTCCGCATTCCAATCTTGTATACCATCTTCACAAAAGTTGAATTTGTAGTGAATATTATCCACCACTATTTCTGATCGATTTAAACTAATCTCATCAAACCAAGAAGCTGTTGCAAGTCATTTCATTGAGTTGTTTGCAACCTGCCTGCATCAAATGCTTGTAGATAAACTTCAATGGAGTACTAGATGGATAATTTTCTTCAGGAAGATTATCTACAATAGAGTCATAAATGGACATCCACAATAATATTTTCGTAATACTCCCCCTGATAAAGACTCTGTGTAGGAGAAGAGTCATATCTTGTTAGCAAATTAGCAGAAAATGCTGTGTCAGGCCTTGTAGCATTAGCAAGATACTTTAGTGCACTAATTGCACTGAGATAGGGTACTTCGGGACCAAGGAGTTCCTCATCTTCTTCTGGAGGTCGGAACAAATCCTTATTTACTTCAAGTGATCGAACAACCATTGGTGTATTTAATGGGTGCGCTTTGTCCATGTAAAAGCGTTTTTAAGACCCTTTTCTGTATAGGCAAATTGATGGATAAAGATCCCGCCTATTAAATGTTCAATTTGCAGACGAATGCAAAGTTTTGTCTTTCCTACATCTTTCATCTCAAATTCTTCCTCAAGATATTCAATTGCCTTTTGGAGCTCTTCTAGAGTTCCAACAAGATTTATGTCATCAATATAAACAACAAGTATAACAAATTCTGATGATATTTTCATATAAAAAATATGTGGAAAAATAACATCATTTATGTAACATTCTTTCAGCAAATATTCACTGAGACAATTATATCACATGCGCCCAGACTGATTTAAATCGTACAAAAATCTTTGTAATCTGATTGAATACATTTCTCGAGACTTTGAAATATATTCTTCAAGCATTTTAAATCCTTTTGTGATCTTCATATACAATTAATCAAATGAGTCATATAGGTTATGACTTACATTTAAATAGCCTTACATCTTCAGGTGTCTGGACTACAAGTCTGATCCTTACGATCTTTTACAATATTATGCATTACATTGCATCAAACATATCGTCGACGATCATTTCATATCGGTTCCTAAACGACATAACTTGTTGAGATCTCATCACTTTCCTTATTTCAAGTACCTGAACTTCTTCTGGAGTTTCATGAAATGTTATGTCGTGGACTCTTCTAGAGCTCATTTCCTCCTTATTATGATCATTTTGATCATTTGCTCCTATCTTTTTCAAGGATTGTTACCTTTGGAACTGATTGGTCCACCACGCTTCATGCGTACAGTAAACTCCATCCTTCAGGGACTTTAATTTTATAGGAGCATTCGCAGCTGAAATATGATATTTAATTATGGATCAGCAAATGCTTCTGGCATTTGACTTGAATTATCTTCTGAGCGAGGATCATACTAATGATAATTCGATTCATAGAGCATATTTTTCAATTGTTTATTCCATCACCCAAATGTTAGAAAAACTAACATATATCCTCAATATTCTTTTGGAAACATATCTTTGTGCATTATGGTAGAGAAATTAATCATATACCAGACATCAAAAGATAGTAGTAAAAATATTTGCTTTATGATCCTAAACCAATTGTGAGGGGATGACTTATCATATATTATTGGCCTGATGCATACAAGTGTTGCATTTAGAAAATCTTAGACCAATACATGAGGCTTTGTTCTCATAAGCGATAGTTTAGCCTTTAATAGGAGGTATTCAATGTTAAACTAGCTTGGATATAAACTAGCATCATCAAGATCAACTATCTTGATTTCATAATCTGAAATTTATGCTCTTACTTGATAAAAGCAATTTCAAATGCTAAACTGCAGGTTGACAATAATCGCACATGTAACAATCTCATTTATGCATCTATAAGTGGTTTATACGATAAGTGAATGGGCACATATTCACCTTTTATATATTTCATATTAGGGTCTTAGTCCCAACTTTAGCTGGTATAATCAATTTATTATGAGAACAAGAAACACAAGAGAATTCTTGAAGAATCTTCTAGTTCTTCAGTATATACTTATTTGAATTCTCAAATAGCTCATCTAAAAATGGAAAATGGAAACTTCAGGTTTATCATGGCATGTGCTATCTCTTAGTAAACTTCTGGTTTACTATAGCATAAACTTTTGCATTAGTAAACTTCTGATTTACTGTGGCTACTTTTGTATTAGCAAATTTCTGCTTTACTGTAGATACTTTTGCCTCAGTAAAACTTCTGGTTTACTTTGATTGCTGTTGCATTAGTAAACTTCTGGTTTACTGTGATACATGATGTAGTACAAATTAAAAAATAAGGCGGGTTACTTCGCACATACATATTATTTTACCCCCAATGATTGTGGAAACATGAAGGTTTTCAATCTTCCAATCATTTGTAGTCTCAATATGATAGCCATTTGTATTAGTAAACTTCGGGTTTACTACAACATTTGTTTTGACTATAATCATATAATAAGAATGACATATTTGTATATAAACTCTTCTAGAGCCTTCATTTATTATATACAATCTAATATTTATCGGACACTACTGGTGTCATGTGTCTTCTAGACAAACAATTAGCTCTTCAGGAGTTTTTGATAAATTTTGTACTATCAAATATCGCTCAGATACTTCTGGTATCATGAGAGAAAATCGTAATCAAATAAATAATATAAAGACAATTCTAAATTCTAAATGTAAGAAATTAAGAATTTCAGTAATTTTACCACCAACTTTGTGACGAATGTCTCCTTCAGGGAGAAATGCCATTAACATCTGAATATTTTATATCTAAGCGGCAACCACATAGTCAATACATCCTTCAGAGAAAGATATATGAATTGTTATTTCCTTCGGGGAACTCAGTAACTAACCATAATATATTAATGTGGTGCAGTAGAAAGCATTCTACAAGAATGCATTTGCCTTAGAATGATACTTAATAAAATTTACAAGATGCTTTACGTACAACAGGTACGTGCGGCAATATTTTTTATGCCACAAAATAATATTTATATCCTCTGTTATTCTAGCTCTTTAGGAGGTGAGTAGAGGTATTTCTTCACTCACTCCAGGGAATGAAAATGTGCTTAAAAAATAATTTTGAATAGCTCATTATTTTGTTTAAGCACGGAAAGACACACTTTCATAATATTTTCCTACTTCAGGAGGGAATTTCAATTGTGTTACTTCTTCAGAAGAAAATTTAAAATACAAAATATTGAGTATATATTCTCTCAATCATATTACCTCTTCTGGAGGTGAATTGTAATATATTTACATTAAGAGCGCGTTCATATATTGTCACATTCACTTCAGGGAGTGGATTAATATTTATCAAAAGTTCTTATCCTTCAGGTAATGGAATATAATTATCTGAACGTGCATTAATCAAATCAAATTGTGTGATGGCTTAGAAATACTATTCAGGAGCAAATAGAGGCATGCAAGTAATATAGAGAAATTTTCTCTAACTTATCTTCAATTGTAACCATAACAAGCCTAAATTATCACTTCTGGTGGTCATAGGCATATACCACTTCTGGTGGTTAACAAAACTTAGTTACAATGAGATATACAAAGTATTGCCACTTCTGATGGTCGTACTCTGTTAGAGTTCAAGTGAACCATAAAATTAAGTCATAACAAGACTTAGGAAATATGCCACTGCCGGTACTATATATTTTTTAAAAACTTCCATAATTAGCCATCAATAGAGATGAAAATCACGGTCCCTTCTCGTAATATTTTTCTTCAGGAACAAATTTATGGCATGAACTGCTAAGTGAACCAATTGGGCTCCTTAGGACCAAAGAACAAAAATCATATTGTTAGTAGCAAGAAACAGGAATGTCTGATATGAAGGAATTACTAACCTTTTGAGTAGAATTCTTAATTATGGCGATTGGATCTGATTTATATCCATAGACTTTTGCTAACTCAACTCGACAAATAGTTAGAGAAAGCAATATATGAAAGTACAAAAATTAATGTCACAACTCCTTTGCTACAAACCTACTTCAAGATAGCAAAGCAGCAAGGAAAAATAATTTGTCGTTTATAAAGACAAAGTGATATAGTAAAACCTTTAAGCCAAACATGGAATCATTTCTATGCTTACTTTGCTAATATGGAAATAAAATACTAACGCCAAAGAAATATCAATTGTTCAACCCACTGTAAAAATTGTAGAAATCCATAAATACAACATTTTGATCTTATTTACAGCGATAACCGATGCCTTCGGACGAGGATAACTATAGCAATATGTCTTTCAAAGTATGTGCTCAAGGTAGAGTCTCGTGCTGATAACGTGTTATGAAATAACGACTGTAAAGAAATAAACTGAAGACAAGTATAGATAGAGAGAGATTGATGTCTTATTCAATTTTCAAACTGATGTACATAATGAAATGAAATCTCCTCTATTTATAGAAGAACGGAAGTTGTTGTGTAAGCTACTATTGCAAGCTGTTGTGTAAGCTGCTACGCAAGCTGTTGTGTAAGCTGCTATTGCAAGCTGCTGTGTAAGCTTCTACTGTAAGTTGATGTGTAAGCTACTACTGCAAGCTGATGTGTAAGTTACTTGTAAGTTGCTACTGTACCAGATACAAATAATTTTCTACCGGGGGTAATATTTATCCATAACGGAGTACCGAAATGATAAGCTTATTCATGAAGCTTATTTCCAATAGAATACCAAATAGATAAACATATTTACGGCGGAGTCCCAAATGGATAACCTTCTTCAGGAAGCTTATGAACATCCATAATATAATATATATATTTATAACAATGATCAATTATTATTAAAATAGTTTGAATATTGATATTTTGTGCTGGAATTTTTTGAGTTATATTCTTAATTTTTGTCATATTTGATTGACTTATTGTTTTGAAAAATATTTTCCCACTAATTCATTTTTCTCCGATTAAAAAATAATTTTTCTACCAAAAGGAAGGAAAACATCTTCTAAAACTCTTTCTCAATCTTTCCCACCCATACTCCCTCCCCCACCTCATGCTCCCTACCACCCCCCCCCCCTTCCCAAACTCCCATGCCCATTTCCTCCTCGCCACCCGTTCCCCATTTCCAACCCCCTCCCTCCAGCATCTCTGTCGTTGTTCTGGCCCCAAGCCTTCGACCTACCATCCCTCCTCGCATTGTCAAAAGTATATATTTTTTAAAAATATTTTTTGTTACCTAACTAAATATCAAAAAATAAGTAAAAAGAATTACTTATTTTTTAAGAAAATATTTTTCAAGAAAAACATTTTTCTTCCTACCAAACTCATCCTAAATGTCCAGTTTTTGGTGGCAGAACCACCTTAGAAGATTGGGGCACGTGAAACCATCCTCTTTCTGTATAATAACAATTTTTTTTGTATAATTTTCAACAAAATACTCACGATCAAAATCACTGCTTGGTGCCTTGGGTAATGGGTACGTATTATATTTTGATTTTCGCTCTTCTTTTCTTCTCTGATCTACTTTTTAATTTTACTATGTTGCCCTTTCTTTCTATTTTTCCTTTTCTTTCTCTCCTTTTGCATTAATTCGATTAATTCTCAAATTTCATGATAACAAATCCAATTAACCAATTTGTGATTTTTCTTTGTTTTGGCACAACAAATTAGTTTCACTATAAATAATTTGTGACTAACATGACGAGACTTTCTCAGATATTTTTATTAAAATCAAATATTGCTTAATCAAATTTTGGAAAAATACATAAGTACCTCCTGACCTATAGTCGGATTTTCAATTATACACTTAAACTTTACAGGGGTTCTATTACCCCCCCTAAACTATTTTAAAACAGAATAAATTTACCCTTAAAATGTCACAACTAGCTCTATGTTGTGTGGTGAAATACACGAGTCTCAACTTTTTTACCACCAAAATTATTATTTTTTTCTAGTTTTTGTCAATCTTCTCCTTTCTTTCTCTGTTCCTTCTATCATCTCCATTATCAATAACCCCAAAAATCACCATTATCATAGCTGCTTCACCAGACACAATATCTTTACCACCTCCAAAAGAAAATTTTGACTTCCACCATTATTATTTTCACATATTATCACGTTCGCCACATTCTTTTACCCATAACCGTAGAAATACAAACATAATTCTCCCGATCAATTAGAGTACAACATAAAAGTAGGATAGATATATTAATTCTTGAGAACTTCTCAGAGGATAGTACGAAAAAAAATCTAGAATTATCGTCGTCGGAAACAAAACCGTCGTTGTTGGATTTGATACTCTCAAGTTTTAGAGTTGTCAAACCATCATTTTTTTCATATTTTAATTTAATAGTTCGTAATTTTTATTGGGTCTTTATTGTTGATGCAAAATGGGGATGTACGGGTAAAAATAAAAGTGAAGGAAGACGAAAGGATAAGCTGAATTCTGGGAATCCATTTTAGTGGATGAAAATAAATAAATGTGTTAGAGATTGTATTATTAATAAAATATAACTAATTGTAACGTATCCAATAGTAGAAAGACATATGTAGACATTTAAAAAACTTCTAAGGCATTTATGCTCTCACACGCCTCCAAGAAAGTGAACACATTTTATGTGCCTCGTCATCTCTTAAGGGGATATTTATTCAACTTTAAAATAGTTCAAAGGGATAATAGGACCCCGCAAAGTTTAAGTATATAGTTGAAAATTCGGTTATAGCTCGGGGAGTACTTATGCATTTTCCCGTTAGATTTTCATTCCAATCATATTATTGAACTTTTCTCTCCAACTTTTTTATTAGAAATTTTTTTTTGGGTAAGCGGTTCACATATAAAAATTAATCATATGTTGTAAGATTTTTTGATATTTTCGTGCTTCCTTTTGCACAAAAATCTGCAAAAAGTTTCAGTTTTTATGGCACTAAATAATTATTAACTGTAAAGAAATGTAGCTCAAAGTAACAATATAAAATAAGAAGATAAGTAGAATAATAGAAGAAGAGATAACTTTCTTATTTCATCAAGTGTTCAAGTGTGTCCCATATCACATTTCATGCCTCTATTTATACTATTACATAGAAGGTTACAAAAGGATTGTCTTAAACATGATATTAATCTTTGAGATCATAGGAGAAGATCATAGGGAGGGCTTGTGGAGGTGTGGGAGTTACCATCATAATAGCAATGAGTAGTGGGAGGTAATCATGGATGAAAGTAGTGGGAGTAGTGGACATCCACAATTACTATAGGTTTTACAACACTTCCCCTTGGATGTCCTAAAATAGATAATATGTCTCGTTAAAACCTTACTAAGAAAAAACATTGTGAGAAAAAATCTTAGTGAAGGAAAAAGAGTACACATATTTGTAATACGCTTTGTTTGTGCCTCGTTAAAACCCTAACCAGAAAAATCCAGTGGGACAAAATCTAGGCTAAGGAAAAAAAGAGTACATCGTGTATCTTACTCCCCCTCATGAAAAAATCACTTTATTTCTCGAAGAAATCGCATACCGATCTTCTGTCTCAACTTCTCAATTGTTGAAGTTGGTAATGCCTTAGTGAACAGATTAGCCAAATTTTCACATGAACGAATCTGTTGAACATTAATTTCACAATTTTGTTGAAGATCGTGCGTGAAAAAGAACTTTGGTGAAATGTGCTTTGTTCTGTCTCCTTTGATGCATCCTCCTTTCAGTTGAGCAATGCAAACATCATTATCTTCATATAGTGTACTTGGATTATCTTTTTTCATAAGAAAACCACAAATATCCTGAATATATTGAGTCATTGATCTCAACCAAATATATTCCCGACTAGCTTCAAGAATGACTATTATCTCAGCATGATTTGAAGATATGGAAGCTATTATTTGTTTCATTGAACACCATGGTATAGATATACATCCGTATGTAAAAAAATAACCTGTTTGAGATCGGGCTTTATGTGGATCAGACAAATAACCCATATCGACATAGCCAATCATTTGTGACTTGAATTCATTAGAATAGAACAATACTATATCTAGAGTTCCCCAAAGATATCTAAATATAAGGTTAACACCATTCCAATGTCTTCTTGTTGGGGAGGAACTTAATCTTGCTAATAAGCTTAATGCAAAAGTAATATCTAGCTGGGTATCGTTAGCAAGATACACCAGTGCCCCTATTGCACTAAGATATGGAGTTTCATCGCCAACGAGTTATTCGTCATCTTCTTGAGGCCAAAATGGATCTTTATTTATGTCAAGTGATCTCACAACCATTGGGGTACTCAATGGATGTGCATTATCCATGTAAAATTGCTTAAAACCTCTTCAGTGTATGTTGATTGATGGACAAAAATTCCATTTGTTACATGCTCAATTTGTAGGCCAAGACAAAATTTTGTCTTACCACGATCTTTCATTTCAAACTCTTTCTTCAAACACTCTACAACTTTTTGAAGCTTTTTAGAAGTGCCAATGATATTCAAGTCATCAACATACACAGCTATGATGAAAAATTCAGATCCAGACCTCCTAATAAAGACACAAGGGCAAATAAGGTAATTTTTGTATCTTTCCTTTAACAAATACTTGCTAAGGCGATTGTACCACATCCTCCCTGATTGCTTCAATCCGTATAAGGATTTATGAAGCTTTATTGAAAAAGTTTCCCTTGAACTTTTATGTGCTTCAGGAACTTAAATCCTTCAGGGATTTTCATAAAAAATTCATTGTCTAGTGAGCCATATAAGTAGGCTGTGACAACATTCATCAACCGCATATTAAGCTTTTCATAGATTGCCAGATTTATTAGATACCTGAAGGTAATTGCATCTACCACAGGAGAATATATCTCCATATAATCAATGCCAGGCCTTTAAGAAAACCCTTGTGCCACAAGTCGTGCTTTATATCTTACGACTTCACCTTTCTCATTTTGTTTTCGCACAAAAACCCATTTGTACCCCACTGGCTTGACACCTTCCGGCGTTCGCACTATTGGTCCGAAAACTTCACGTTTTTTGAGTGAAGTCAATTCCCTTGAATTGTGTTTTTTCATTTTGGCCAGTCATTTCTTTGTCTACATTCATCTACATATTTTGGCTCAAGATCCTCATCTTGTTGCATTACTTCAACTGAAACATTATATGCAAAACTGTTGTCAACGACAACATTATTTCGGCTCCACCTTTTTTCCATGGAGACATAACTTATTGAGATCTCTTAATTTTTATCATTTCCAGGTACTAGAACCTCCTGTGAGGTCTTATCAACTATTATGTCTTTATGCTCCTCTTGAGCAATTGCCTCCATGTTATGATCATTTGTTCCTTTCCTTTTTCGAGGATTCTTATCCTTGGAACTGATTGGTCTACCACATTTAAGGCGTGGCCTAGACTCATTTGCATTATCATATTGTCCAGCTGGGACATCAACGCGAATTGGAGCATTTACAACTGGAATATACGATTTAGTAACCCGTGGAAGGTTAGTAAATGCATCTGGCAATTGATTTGCAATATTTTGCATATAAATGATCTTTTGAACTTCTTGTTCACATTGATTTGTACGAGGATACAAATGAGATAGAGATAATACGTTCCAATCTATCTCTTTTTCCAGTTGTTTATTTTCTCCCCCTAATATTGGAAAAATTGATTCATCAAAAGGACAATCAGCAAATCTAGTTGTAAACAAATCTTCTATCATAGGCTCCAAATATTTAATAATTTAAGGAGATTCATAACCAACATATACTCCCAACCTTCTTTGGGGACCCATCTTTGTGTATTGTGGTGTGCTCAATTGGAACATATACCGCACATCCAAAAAAAATTAGATGGGAAACATTTAGCTCCTGACCAAAAGCCAACTGTAATTGTGTCACGACCCAAATTTCCCTCCGTTGGGTATCGTGATGGCACCTAGTCTTAGGGACTAGGTAAGCTTAACAGTTACTGAATAACAACA
Organism: Nicotiana paniculata; assembly: GCA_005239505.1. NCBI lineage: Eukaryota > Viridiplantae > Streptophyta > Magnoliopsida > Solanales > Solanaceae > Nicotiana > Nicotiana paniculata. The sequence continues at coordinate 19,145 of ML356513.1, forward strand.
ATAATAAAAGAAGGCTAGCAATCTCGATATAAAATCTCAACAGAATGAACAAACTTTCTCAAAACCGGTAGTACAAGTCATAAGCTCTACGAAATCTTTCTATCAAATCTAAGTACAACTGTCTAGGAATAAGCAAGTACAATTGAATAGAAATAAAACAGGAAGGTGACTCCAAAGCCTGCGAACGTAGCAGCAGGTTACCTTGAGTCTCCTCAGCAACGATCTGCCCAGCTACAAACAACCATAACCTGAAGCTGCACACAAAATGTGCAGAAGTGTAGTATGAGTAAGTATCAAGACTAACATCGGTGAAGTAGTAACGAGGATTAGTCTGGACACCCACTGGTCTAATAGATAAAAAGTCATAGCAGTAATGACCGAAAAAAAATATTTATCAAAAATCTTCGAATATAATTAATGGCCGGAAAATAATAAGCGGAAGGAAGCGCAGTAAAAGCAACGAAATAGCATGACAGAAATACACAAAGAGGAAAGGACAGCACGCAAGCCAAAGTCGGAAATCGCAATACCATAAAACACTCAAACTCAGAACCGCATCAATTTACTCACATCAAGCAGTAGCAAGTAGGCTCAATAAAAACCAGTCAAATCCTCGAGTAAAACCTTTAAAACGTGAGTTTATATCGAAAACTTTTGAAAATACTACCTTTTCATGATACAGGAAAATCTTCTTTGAAGCATACTTTTTCTGAATGTATATGTATATATTTTTATAAAAGAATTCGTTAGAACATAGTTCCCTTAAAAATACGTTGTATTAAAATATACTTTCCCAATACTGCTCATTCAAATATCATTTGTTCAAATGTACTTTCCTAAATACTGCTCCTTCAATTATCATTTATTCAAATATACTTGCCCAAAATACTGCTCCTTCAAATATCATTTATTCAAATATACTTTTCAAAATAGGAGTCCTTCGGAACTACTTTTCTCGGAGATAATTGCCTTTCAGCTATACATTTCAATATAAGTATATGTGCATACATGTAAACTTTTCAATCCAAATCTCCTCAATGATAAACCACCGGAACTCAGTTTGTAACTTAATAGATAATCGTGCAGTGCAATGCAGGGGAAAGTCTCAGGTCTCGGCCCGCAGTCCCAATGTAAATATGCAATGCAATGCAATGCAGGGGAAATTCTTAGGTCTCGGCCCGCAGTCCCAATGTAAGTATGCAATGAAATGCAAGGGAAAGTCTCAGGTCATAGCCCGCAGTCCCAATGTAAATATGCAATGCAATGCAAGGGAAAGTCTCAGGTCATAGCCCGCAGTCCCAATGTAAATATACAATGCAATGCAAGGGAAAGTCTCAGGTCATAACCCGCAGTCCCAATGTAAATATGCAATGCAATACAAGGGAAAGTCTTAGGTCATAGCCCACAGTCCCAATGTAACTATGCAATGCAATGCAAGGAAAAGTCTCAGGTCATAGCCCGCAGTCCCAATGTAAATATGCAATGCAATGCAATACACGGAGAGAAAACAACCAGAACACAACGAACACATTGCACAAACCACAACGAGTACCACAACAAACAAAAGGCGAATGCAAGGTGCGACGATAAGTTCAACACGAGAACTTCAATCAAAATAGTGGCAAAACTCACTAATAAGCAGAAGTCACTTAAGGGAGAAACCAAGTATCAATGAATCAATGTAACGGGGAGAAAGCCTAAGAATTATAGCAACAATTCACAATAATCAAGTCAATAAATAGAGAATCAATCATCCCGGCAAGGGAAACAACTATAACCAATCTCGCCTAACAGTTTGTTTCACGGAATAAACTCAGCTTAAGCAAAATTAAATATTAAGAGGCACCAAGGAAACACCGCCAATACGAGTGGTGACCAACTATACCTAAGTAACATTTAAGGTGAATCATGTAAATCATCATGTACGACTCACGGGCATGCTTGACACAAACTATAGATATCCCAATTCCTGTTAAACAATTATACGATTCGATGATACTAATTCTAATCAATTAGGCAGTTTGTGAAGAAATTTTAGCATAGTGATATAAGAGGAAAAATATTCAGCTAAGTCAAATTAAGATCAAATAATCAACAAAGAGGAATCGAAGTCAAGGAAATCTAATTCAACCAGATGAGGATGAAGCTAGTAATCAGAAACTCAACCATAATAGTTACCACTTCATACGCCGGAGATATAGGGACCTAAGAATCCTAAAAGGCCAACCTATTTTCAAATAAGTTCGAGTACGCACTCGTCACCTCGCGTACACGGGCTACAATCAATATAGAAGACTTAAATCCTAAGGGGTAGTTCCTTCACACAAGGTTAGGCAAGATACTTACCTCAAAGACAACAACCGGTACTTGAAAATGAACTTCTCATGCGGGGAGACCTCCGGACGGCTCAAATCAACTAAAACAACTTCAAAATGCACATAAAACATATAAGGGACTATTCAAAACGATAAAGTTTCAATCCTTACTAAGTTATAAAAATCGACCCAAAAATCGACCCCCGGATCCGCACCTCGAAACCCGACAAATTTTACCAATTTCGATTACCCATTCCGATACGAGTTCACCCATACTAAATTATCAAATTCTGATGAAAATTGGTCATTCAAATCATGAATTTTCAATTTAGAAATTTTCTTTCAAAAACCCAAGTTTCTTCAACCCAAAGCACAAATTAAATGATGAAAACAAGAACTAATTCATGAAATATAATTAATTATGGTGGAAAAACACTTACCCATTCGATTATCTTGAAAATCCCCAAAAATTGCTCTCCAAGCCGAAGTCCAAAGTTCAAAATATGAAGAAAATGGCTAATCCCTCGTTTATATGAATCTGCCAGGACTTCCGCACCTGCGAGATCGCAGGTGCGAAACTCTAACCGCACCTGCGCTCCAGTCCGCACCTGCGCCCCAAAGATCGCTCTCGCGGGACCGCACCTGCGCCCCAAAGATTCGCACCTGCGAAGGCTGCCCAGTCCACCCCAGCTTGCACCTGCGCACTATTTCCGCACCTGCGGTTCCCCATCCGCAGGTGCGGCCATATCAGAACAGCAGCACCAGCTGCCTTTTCCAAACTTTAAACTTCCTGTTAACCATCTTAAATCATCCCGAGACCCTCAGGACCTTAACCAATTACACCAATAGGTCACATATCATCACACGAACTCAATCGGACCCTCGGAACACCCAAAACAACGTCTGAATCACCGAATCAAACCAAAAATCAAACTTATAACTTTTAAAACGTCGAATATCCAAAATCGTGCCAAAACCTATCAAATCAACCCGAAATGACATGAAAATTTGCAGACAAGTCCCAAATGATACAACGGTCCTACAGCCACTCCCGAAAATCTATTTCGAGCCCGATATTAAAATTTCACCTATCAGGCGGCGGAATCGTCAAAATTCTAATTTCTGCCAAATGACCTCAAATTACTCTACGGATCTCCAAATTCGATTCCGGACGCACGCCTAAGTCCAAAGTCATCATACAAAGCTGTTGGCGTTAACCAAAACTCATTCTGAGGTCGTTTACCCAAAAGTCAACCCTCCGGTCAACTCCCTTCACTTAAGCTTCAAAATTTGAAAATTCTCCCCTAATTCGACTCCGGATTATCCGGTAACTGAAAATAACCACGTACACAGGTCGATATACATAATGTGAAGCTGATTATGACCTTATAACACTGGACGAAGCTTAAACTCTCAAAACGACCAGTCGGGTCGTCACAAATGGGGAGACTTCATGATAACTGGTTGGCCTTATGCGCACAAGTACTGCTGGAGCATGTCCCCACACTGAAAGGGGATGTTTTGTCCTCATTAGAAATGATCTAGCTATTTTGGAGGCGTTTAATGAATGATTCTGCTAGACCATTTTTAGTATGAACATGAGCAACCAGATGCTCAACTTTTATTCTAGTTGCCATACAATAATCATTAAAGGCCTGAGATATAAATTCACCAGCATTATCAAGACGAATTGCCTTAATTGCATAATCTGGAAATTGTGCTCTTAACCTTATTATTTGGACCAACAATCTTGCAAATGCCATATTACGAGTTGATAATAAGCACACATGTGACCATCTTGTAGATGCGTCTACCAAGACCATAAAATACTTGAATGGTCAACATGGAGGATGTATGCCCACATATATCACCTTGTATATGTTCTAGAAATGCAGGGGATTCAATTCCAACTTTAACTGCTGATTGTTTAATAACCAATTTTCCTTAAGAACAAGCAGCACAAGAGAATTCAATAAATTGAAGAATCTTCTTGTTCTTTAATGTGTGACCATTTGAATTCTCGATTATTCTACGCATCATGTTAGAACCGGGATGGTCCATCCGGTTATGCCAAATAATAAAATCATTAGAAGTAGTAAACCTTTTATTTACTATGGCATGTGATTCAATCACACCAATGTTTGTGTGATGCAACCCAGAAGAAAATGCGGGTAATTTTTTCGTGCAGATATTTTTTCTCCACGTTTATTGTAGTAATATAAAGGTATTCAACCTTTCCTTCGTTAGAGGTCTCAATATGGTAGCTATTTTGGCGAATAGCTTTGAAACTTAACAAGTTTCATAGAGACTTACTACAATACAATGCATTATTAATAGTTAATATCGTTCCTCCAAGTAGTAATAATGTCGTTCTTCCAGTGACCTCAATTAACTTTGTACTCCAGATATTGTATTAACATAGGCCTTTTTCATAACCAAATAAGAGAAAAATTTCTTTTCTCTTAATATTGTGTGAGGTGTAACACTATCCAAAAGGCATAAATCTTCATTACTCATCTTGGATCTAATTGAAGTCTGGAAAATTTTATTTTCTTCATATAAAAGTACACCATGAGAAATACGGAAAACTAACAACACCAACAACATCATAAGACAACTTAAGTACTACTTGAAAATAAAAACTACTTTAGGACGAGATAAAAAAAATACTGAATTAAAAATAACAACATAATTGCATTCCCCAGTAAAATGAACAAACTTTAGTTTTGATCTCCAAATAAGTCTTCAACTTTCAAATGGGTTAGATCACCGAGGCCTTCAAAATCATCATCATTCAAAGCAAGATTTGCCTCGACATTGTCATCATTTTTGTTTCAAGATCCTGCCTCAAAAGTGAGACTCCACTGGGCATTAGCAGAAGATGCTCCAATATTATTTACCTTTCTTTTGATGGAGTTTTGATAAATCATGACAAAATGCTCAGATGCACGGCGTTTAATTTTTCAATGACCTTTCATGCCATAACGGTGGCAGTTACCGCTTTTGCCTCTTGAATGATTGTTTTGAGAATCCATATTGTTCTCTCATTTGCCATGACACCACGATGATGATTATTATATCGTATCTTGCCATTTCCATGCCCACGTACATTCATATGGCCATGATAATTATTTTTTCTTTTTCCATACTTATCACGTCTCACTACCATATTTGCTTCAAGAAACGGAGCTAACCCTGTGGGACGGACTTCATGATTTTTCAGCAAAAGGGTATTATATTGCTCAACCACCAGAAGGCATGCGATCAATTCAGAATACTTTTTAAAACCCCTTTCATGTTATTGTTGCTGTAATATCATATTTGAGGCATGAAAAGTCGTAAGAGACTTTTCCAACAAATCTTCATCATTCATAACATTTCCATATAATTTTAATGGGGAAGTTATTCGAAATACAACAGAGTTATACTCAATTACGGTCTTAAAATCTTGCAAATGTAAGTCATCCACTCATATCGAGCCCTTGGCAATACGGTAGCCTTAAGGTGATCATAACTTTCCTTCAGGTCAATCCACAATTCAAGTGGATCTTTCACTGTCAAATATTCAACCTTCAAACTTTCATCCAAATGATGACGAAGGAAAATCATGGCCTTCGCTTTGCCCTGGCTTGATGCCTCGTTATCCTGGGTAATGGTGTCACCAATGCCTTTAGTGGCTAAATGAATTTCAACATTGAGAACCCATGATAGGTAATTCTTTCTAGAAATGTCAAGTGCCACAAACTCAAGCTTTACAAATTCGACAGAGTGAAAACTATCAAAGAAGATAAATAATTAGAAATCATTAGGATAATAGCGTAAAGAATCTTAAAAATTGATATAATATCAAATTTTAGATCTATATACACTAAAGTGATAATTCCATAGAAAAGAATACTATTTTTTTTACTTCAAATTATTAGTATATTTTTAATGTTAACTAGATCAAAAATGTCTTCTAACTTTAACACAATTTCGAATGTCGAACAATATAAAATAAGTATTCTTCTCTCAATTAATTCTACTAACATGAAAAGCAACTTTCACATGACAATCATGCAAATTCTTTATTTTTACACATATCTAGAGATGCGAGAAATTATAAAATTGCATATTAAAGACACTAATCATGAAATTAAAATATACAACAAAGAAAACAAAATAAACAAATATACCTGAACAACGAAAGAGTTCAACTTCGATTGATAACGTATTAAGAAATGTAGGTCAAAGTAACAATATAAAATAAGAAGATAAGTAGAATAAGAGAAGAAGAGATAATTTTCTTATTTCATCAAGTGTTCAAGTGTGTCCCATATCACATTTCATGCCTCTATTTATACTATTACATAAAAGATCACAAAAGGATTGTCTTAAACATGATATTAACTTTTGAGATCATGGGAAGGGGTTATAGAAGTGTGGAAGTTACATCATAATAGTGATAAGTAATAGAATGTTATATACATCATGAATAAAAATAATGGGGATAGTGAACAACCACAATTACTATAGATTTTACAACATTAACATTCTATTTCCCCTCTTTGTTTTGAATGTTGAGGGCAAGAACTGACTATTAACAATTTACTTTTCCTCTTTGTTTTGATCTTTGACGGCAAGAACTGAATAACTTAAGGCAATATTATTCTATAGTTGTACAGATCTTATAATTGATAATTAATGAAACAAAATATAAATTTGGATTAAGAAAAGTATAGTTTATCTCTTCGGATAATGTTCAAAATTAATAATTTAAATCATAAACACTAACTTTTTCGCATCAGTTGATATCATGACAAGCATTAACTTTACGTTAAAGTCAGTGGTATAACCATAATTTCTGTATTCGCTTCTATTGGATATGGTTAATATTTTCCGATCACTCAACTTGTGGGGAGTGTAGAAATACTACACTGATTCTTGCGGTAGAAGTTGGTACTTGATTGTATATTGATGTTTAGCTTAAAGTATATATATTTATATATATATCGCTTCATGTTTTACTTTTGTTTCGTGGATTTAGGATGTAAAATGTGTTGATTTATATTAATTTGAGGTTTTTTTATGTGTAGGAATGATCCGGGAGCAATTGAGGGCGAAATGTGCGAAACTAAAGTCAAAACGAACGAAAAATGCGAAAATGGCATTTTCAGCAAGGATGCGCCCACGCTACCTGTGGCACCAGAGTCAGTGTAGGTAAATTCATCAGCGCCAAGGACAGCGCCTAGCGCTGGGCTGGGCGGTGAAGGCATGAATTCAGTCCAAATTTGCCTGGGACAAGGTTATTTCGGACCTAGACTTATCCAACACATATAAAAGCAAGACTAAGCTTATTTTTGGAGGGGGGACACCACTTTGAAAGGGAATTCATGTGGAGGAACACACACCACAGTTGGAGGAGGCTTCTAATTATTTTTTCTTCTTTTCCTTTAATCTCATAGTTTATTAGTTCTAGAATTTTTGGTGCTACATGAACGTTGTAGTTTGAAGCTTGAATTGTTCTTATTATTTTATCATAATGGTTTATTTATTCAATCTTGCGCTTAGTTATTTGATCGCTTGATCACCAATTGAATACTATCTACGAATCTAGGATTGAACTCGGGAGAAGGTATTCTAGATTGCATATAAGATTGAGTAGAGCAAGATCTTAACTCTGGGGGGGGGGGGGGGGGGNGTTGAATTTGTGGTTAGGATAGGAATATACCAAATCACCTTGCTTGGTTACTATACAGGAATTATTAATGCGTTCTTGTTAATTCTAATTCCATAGGAATATAGGGGTTAGGTTAGCTTGAATAAACGAGTAGTACTTCGGAGAAGGCTACGAGTAATATTAACCCTGTCAATCAATAAACTAGATAAATTAATTAGACGATTTAAGTGGAAGACTCAACGGGATTGTTAGCTAACCCAGAGCTCTAGAATATAGTCTCTTCTTTGAATTCGTGTCTAATTTAACCAACTTGTTTCTTTAATTTCTTAATTTGTTACTCTAGATAAATTTTAGTTAAATATTCATACATTAGGATTCGCTTGAATAGATTAATTGTTTGGTTTAATTTAGTTGATAGTTAATCAGAAGTCCCTGTGGGTACGATATCTGTACTTACAATCCTATATTACTTGTCGATCATGTATACTTGCGTGTGCTTTTGGGAGAAACAAGTTTTTGGAGCCGTTGCGGGGGACTTAGAAATCAACTACTGTACGAGATTAGATTTTTACTTTTTGTCTATTTAAGTTTTTATTTTTATTTTTATCTTAGTTTTATATTTTACTATATTTGTTAATATGGCATCTTGGAATGAGAATTTGTCGAATATTAATTATTCTTTATTTGGTGATCCATGTCCATATTGTAGAGGACCACACTTGTGACAAAATTGTGAATCTCAATCTTATGCGTGGAATATTTGTAATATGTTTGGTTGTCAATGGGGCCATTGGGATGGGTATCCTAATTCTTATTATCCATCTCAGGGCTCTTATTATAATGTTTCTAATAATGTTTATGAGTTTGATATGAGCAATGAAGTGGATGATATGGAACGTGATGCTCGTATTATGGACATAATGAGACGAGTAGTCGAGCAACAAGATGAAAATCAAAAGGCTATTATGGACATGATAAGGCAAGTAACCGAGCAACAAGTTCTTGATGCCTTGGCGATCAAAAGACTCCAGGTTAGAATCGACGAATTAATGGCCAATTTTCAAGAAGAACCTCAACTCGACGAAGAGAGTGAGTTTCCACCAGACGATAATTTTGAAGAAGCAGATATAGTGAGCCAATATTGGCTAGAGGAATAATCTCAGCTTATAAAATTTCATGAGTTTCTCTGTGATGGTCTTTCAAATATGACAGAACAACTGATAAACGAAAGAACTGAGCTCAGGAAAGAGAGACCAATTTGGCTCAGATATCTATGACATGCAGGCTCAATTGAATAAAAAGGTTGAGGCGTCTGATGCCCTACAATTAATTGTTGTGGATACTAGCCAGCTTGTGGAGCGGAAACAGGAATTCCAACTATTCGACCAAAATATTTTTTAATAATGCCCATGTTGATGAAGTGTGCAAAAGTGAGGATGTCAAAAGTGAAGTGATTTTAGAGTTGGACCGCATAGGACCTCATTCTAACCATTTTTCAACATTGTGTTTGGTTGGTGACATGAGAATTTATCCATTCGAGCATATGGAGGAGTCAATGGATGGGGAGCAAAGTGCATATATTCTGAAATTTGCCATACCAAGGAGACAAAATGACATCCCTCACTTAAGGGCCAAGAAGTGCAAGATGTGATACATATTGCTTGATTCCTTTATTTTTAAACCACCGCCCCACGAACGTGATAGGAAAATTGATGCAGAATTGGGGGCACAATTTATATCCTCAAAGTGGAAGAAAAAGTGGTGAAAGTGATGGCGTCGTGCCGCGACGTTAAATCAGGCGCTTGTGGGAGGCAACCCAATTTTATTTTTTTATTTTTTTACTTTTGCTTTTTTTTTTTAATTGTGTTATTTTTTTTGGTAGTGTTGTTTTTGTCTTATAGGATTATAAGCATAGGAGGAAAAGTCAGTGAGTGCAAAAGCGAGCATGTGGTTGAAACTGAGTGTGAGGTACCTGCACAAGGGATCATACCTAGGAGAAGTCTGAGTATCCCGTGAGCAACTAATACTTCAGCCTTTGATCTACCAGGGAGTCTCTTTTACCTTCTTGTTATTTTCAATGTGCATTAAGGACATTGCACAATTTTAAGTGTGGGGTGATGAGATTGTCTGAGTAATTTTCCTGCTACCCTAGCTTAGTTGTAATATTCTTTCATAGTAGTGATTTTTAAAGAGGAAAAAAAATTCAAAAAAAAAATGAAATAGAATTATTTTTTTTAGAAATGTAGACTTTTTTCGACGATGGATTTTGTGGATAGCTTTCTCGAGGGATTAAGGTCCAATAAAAAAAATCTCAAAATATTTTTTCTTTTAGTTTGGTAATAATCCCTCTTGGTTTTTCTTTTTGCATCGGTTCTTTTCCATGAGATGTAGTGTGAACCGGATAGTTATTTTTTTTATTTTTTAGAGTAGATTAGGACTTTAGGAAATAAAGGAAGAAAATTGATGAACTTAGGCTCCTTTGACTTGTTTAATAGTAGAATATTTAAGCTTTGCCATGTGGAATATCTTCCTAATGTTTTGAATTTGTTCATGATGTCTAAATGAAATTGGATAACATGTTTTGTGACGCCTATGTCTCTTTTTCTTGACTTATATTCACTTTGTGCTTACTGCTTAATATCTTGTGGCTCCGTGAATACTTGCATTGCTTGAGAGTCGAAATGAGACCGTCCTTAGTGAGTCACGTGCCATGTGTGAAGTCAGATTTTGTGTACTCCATGTTATTTTGATTGAGTCTAGAACTTGTCCGGTATGTGAGCTGAAGCGAAATTTTAGGTGATGCTCGGTTTGAAAAATGATTTTAGGCTTTCTTTGATCTTTTGAGTGTAATCTATCCCTAGTTAACCCTTTTGAGCCTATAGAATTTTAATTGGAACCCACATTACGAGCCTATACTCTTTTATTATTAATTGATATTATTTTGATCCTATTACCTCTTATGTCACTTTAATCGTGAAATGAGCACTAGAATAAGTAAGGACTTAGTGTGGGGTGGAATTTTAGGGGAACCAATGGAAGACGAAAGGTGCACTTGTTTTGAAATACACCACTAGCGAAAATTAAAAAAGAAAAAAGACTAGTTGAAGAAAAAAAGAAGAAAAAGAAAGAAAAATTCGAAAAAAAAAGAGAAGGGAAAATTGAGAGGAGTAAATTATTATCTTGTTCTTGCTAGTGGGATATAAATTAAAGTAGTGCTTAAAGAAAGGGGGAATAATTTTGGGGAGTGATCTTGTTTGTGAATTTGAAGTGGATTGAAGAATTTGCGCTGAAGTTTATTATGTGAAGTGTTAAAGTGCTTAGGAGGGTGAAACACTAATCCTAAATACATCCCACCCGTCCCTTACTCACATTACAACCATGAAAAAGTCCTAATTGATTTTAGATCGAGTGAGCCTACATTAGTGGAGATTTACATTATGGGCAAGCATATAATACCTTTTACATGCATGTGACTTCTTTGTGAGAGTGAGAAATTTTTTTTGATATATGTGAGTCCTTAAACTATATTTGATCATGAGATTCAAATGTGTGGATTCAACTTACTCTCTTGTTCTTGTTGTGAGGGCATTTGGTTTCACGAGGGATAGGTAACGTTATTAGACTTCTTCGTGATGTTGGGTGTTCAAGCCATGAATGCATTGTGATATTGAGTCGTCTTTTGAGGCTAGGTTTGTTATGACCACGTTGTCTTTGTTGTGAATATATGAAGAATGACATAAGTAAAGGAAAGTGTAAGTGATTACATATGCTACAGTTTAATTGTTGTTATCAATCATGGTCATTGGTAGAATGTATGTTGAAAAAAAAATTAAATAGATATTCCCTAGTTGAGATGTACGTTGTTGAAGTGTAGTTGATAGTCCCATTGCTCGAGGACGAGTAAGCGTCTAAGTATGGGGTGTTGATGTTTAGCTTAAAGTGTATATATATATATATATATATATATATGTGTGTGTGTGTGTGTGTGTATGTGTGTGTGTGTGTGTGTGTGTGTGTGCGCGTGTGCGCATATCGCCTCATGTTTTACTTTTGTTTCGTGGATTTAGGATGTAAAATGTGTTGATTTATATTAATTTGAGGTGTTTTTATGTGTAGGAATGATCCGGGAGTAATTGGGGGCGAAATGTGCGAAATTAGAGCCAAAACGAACGAAAAAAGCGAAAATGGCATTTTCAGCGAGGAAGCGCCCCACGCTACCTGTGGCACCAGAGTCAGTTAGGATATGAATATACCCAATTGCCTTGCTTGGTTACTATACATAAATTATTAATGCGTTCTTGTTAATTCTAATTCCATAAGAATATAGGTGTTAGGTTAGCTTGAATAGACGAGTAGTACTTCGGGAGAAGGCTACGAGTAATATTAACCCTGTCAATCAATAAACTAGATAAATTAATTAGACGATTTAAGTGGAAAACTCAACTAAGCTGTTAGCTAACCCATATCTCTAGAATATTGGCTCTTCTTGAATTCGTGTCTAATTTCGCCAACTTGTTTCTTTAATTTCTTAATTTGTTACTCTAGATAAATTTTAGTTAAATATTCATATGTTAGGATTCGCTTGAATAGATTAATTGTTTGATTTAATTTAGTTGATAGTTAATCACATGTCACTGTGGATACAATATCTGGACTTACAATCCTATATTACTTGTCGACCACGTATACTTGCGTGTGCGTATGAGAGCAATATATATGCATTGAGGAATTAAACATTGTTAGCTAGAAGGTTAGAGTGTAACTGTGTAAGTAGGAGTAGCTAAAAATAATTATCATAATAATTAGCAATGTATATAATAGACATAGTATGTACACGTGAATTAATAAAGGTATTAGTTTCTCACAAGCCTCCTTTTTAGGTTAAGGATCCAGCTAGATTCACCCCTTAAAAAACTTTTGACTTCTGAGCTTAATTAATTCTAATAGCACATGCACTTTTTTATTCTTTCATTTTCTCCTTTGTCATTGAAGACGATTTTAATTTTAATATTTTCTAAATCAACAAAGAGCATTTTTTTTCAAATTTATTCCTTTTGGAAGGAGCACATGCAAATCACTATTTAAACATAAAATAAAAAATTTTCGATAGATATAAAATAAAAGGATTAACTAGTATATACACTCGACACTCGTGTCGTGTCTTCTAGTATTTCCTTGCATATTGCAAGAGACGTCGTTAGGGTTTTTATTTTCACACTTGATTTCTAGCTAGTTTTTTTGTTGAAAAACAAAAAAAATAAGTAGTAACTAAAGTTGAATGTCTCATCTCATTGAAACATACTCAAATAACTCATGCGAATTGCCAAATCAGATAACATTAATTTGTTATGAAGTTTAGACTGTATAGCTAGTAATCAAAACTGGTAAAATATTAAATATTTTCCATAATGTAATAGGTGAGGTGATTTGCTTGGCTCACTATTTAATAGCCTTTAGATCTTTAGTTTACTTATTGCTTTCCTTCTTTACAAAAATATAAGCATGATCACAAAATCAAACATTTCAACAGGTTTGAGCAAAGTTTTTAATTATACACGAAAGTCTAAGACAACAAAATTAAAATATAATTAACAAATCGTAATGGTCGAATACTACAGTTTTTTCATTACTTGTTATTGTTAAATGTTTCTGCCTATTTTATTATTGCATGATCTAACTAACTTGTAGTGAAAATTGAGTTCATTAAGATGGAAGTTTACCACACAAAATTTGTGAATTCCCTTCAAAACCTATATGTATTAAAAATTCAAAATTAGACTATCTTTTCTTTCACATACAAATAATGGAGAAAATATACAGCTAAAAAAGCGTCGAAGAGATTGGATCACCCTGAATTATTAAAGAATCGTCCGACTTCTCAGTGTCTAAATAGAAAAAGTTTTTATTTTGGTAAGACTTATATATCTAAATAAATAATAAATGCATGTCTAACAAAACTAAAACTCTGCTTCTTCAGAAAAGGATTTGGTTGGTAGACGCTTCTTTTTAGTGCTCTATATATAGCGCACTACATCACATAAGAAGTTAGCTCTGCCATAATAATCTCCTAAGTGTTGGTTGGGACGTGTGGGGAAGAAAAGGAACATTGATCTCTTTCTTCCACTTTCATATATTCCCCACAAAAGTTCCCAAACACACATACACACACACTCATCAAAACAAAATAAAAAATTACTCTCCAAATTTTCAAGAAATAAATCTTGAAATCTGCTGAGAAGAATAGGGTCGTCGATTCAATCTATCTTGATACGATTTTTCTAGTCGGTAAAAAAGAAAGAAAAAAAAAAGACTAGTAGTATCGACAAGAGGGTACATTCAAAATCAAGAACCAATCATGTTGCCAGCACAATCAGAGAAAAAGGCTTTTTTCATTGCCACACTTATAACTTTTTGGTATTCCTCAAACATAGGAGTCCTTCTCCTTAACAAATTATTGTTATCAAACTATGGATTTAAATTCCCCATTTTCCTAACAATGTGTCACATGACAGCTTGTGCTGTTCTTAGCTATGTATCCATTGTTTTCCTCAAGATTGCACCTTTTCAGAGGATTAAATCAAGATCCCAATTTTTCAGAATTGCTACACTCAGCATTGTCTTTTGTGGTTCTGTTGTGGGTGGCAATATTTCTTTAAGGTATCTGCCTGTTTCTTTTAACCAGGCTGTTGGTGCCACTACACCATTTTTCACTGCATTGTTTGCCTATTTGATGACTCGAAAGCAAGAAGCTTGGATCACTTATGGTTGCCTTGTTCCTGTTGTTACTGGGGTTATAATTGCAAGTGGGGTATGTTTATAACTTTCTATTTACTTTTCCTAGCAGATATATATATAGATTACACACGGTTATGCACATATTATACATCAGACTATTAGTTTAAGTGCGGACGGCTATTTAGATTAATTCTTGTGTTGCACTTTGTGTTATTTTAACTAATCTGGTAGGAACTTTTTCTTAATTTTCTTTTCCTTTTTGGGTCAATCCTTCCCGATTAAATTTGATCTGTACTTCTTCACGAAAGTCTGATTTTCTTTCCAAATTCTAAATTAACTGCTTGAGTTCAGATATGTGAATTTATGAATGCTCTTATCGATACAATATACCGCCTCAACAATCAGAGGTGGATCTGAAATCTAAATTTGATTAAAGTTGATGCTCATATTCCAGTAGTTTGCTTTTCTTTTCTATGGAAATTATGTTACTTCCACATTCTGTTTCAATTGTCACACAGATCACTTCTTTCTTTTTTAACTGATAGTATCTTCCTTGGCAGAGGCAGACCTACTTGTACCATTTTGAGGGTTCAATGGAACCCCGTAAACTTTGAAAAAAATCTTGTATATATACGTGTGTAAACCTTAAAAAATAATTATATAAATAACTTGGCACCCTGAATACTAAATGTCTTTAAGGGACAACTGTTGGGTCCGCCTCTGTTCCTTGATGATGTCTGAATTGAAGATAATAAAAGAAATTGACTTTGTACGGCATTTTCTGAGTAGAATCTGTCTTGATGACATATATACAGCCTACCAAATCTTTGTCTATTGTTGTTGAAATCAGTTCTGTAACCAAGTTGAATAGTTTTCGGTATTTTTTGATTGAAGAACTTGGCAAGTTGTTAACATCAGAATCCCTGTTAATCAGGGAGACATGAGAATTTGAGGAGCTTTCTTTCTTTATTGGCTATAAGAATCTTAATTAATTCGTTTCAGGGCGAGCCAAGCTTCCACCTTTATGGATTTCTAATGTGCATAGGTGCAACTGCTGCTAGAGCCTTTAAGTCTGTTCTTCAAAGTGTCCTCCTTTCTTCTGAAGGGTAAGTACTTTTATCTATTTATATCTCATTCTGTTGTTCAATTGATACATTAGTGTAACCTGCTGTTGTTTTTCAGGGAAAAACTGAACTCAATGAATCTCCTGCTTTACATGTCACCCATTGCTGTTCTCGTGTTGTTGCCTGCTACAATCGTCATGGAGCCCAACGTTATAGATGTTACTATGACACTCGCGACAGAACATAGGTTCCTTGGCTTACTTATTTTGGTTAATTCTGCAATGGCATATGGTGCCAACTTGTTGAACTTTTTGGTGACTAAGCATACCAGTGCATTGACACTCCAGGTTCGCGCTATACCTCTCTTTTCCTCCTCCCTTCCCCCTCTTTTTTCCCCTCTAATTGGTATAGTGTTATGTGGCAAAAGAAAGATGCACAATGATAACCGAGGGGTATGGTAGAATGATTAAAATCCTTTCACCCTTAATAAGAAGTCTCTGGTTCGAGCCCAGGAATAGAGAACCTATAGCATTGGCCGCTATAGACCATTTCGTCATTAGCATATGTCTTTGCTCTCTCTAACTTGCCATATGTCTTTAGACTTCGTAAGAAAGATCATGCCTAGTCTCAGGCCAAGAAGGTTAATTTTCTAAATTCGTTGTTAAAACACGAGACTTCTAACTATGCTTTTTCAACTTCAACTTAAAGTTTCTATAAACTTCAACCAAATATTGGCCAAACACCTAGTATATTTTCCATGCTAATCTGCAACGTACATTGCTTTCACCTGATGTTTTAATTATCTGTGGCCTGCTATAGGTCCTAGGCAATGCAAAAGGAGCAGTGGCTGTTGTTATCTCCATACTTATATTCCAAAATCCAGTAACTTTTATCGGAATCGCGGGCTATACAATGACAGTGATGGGAGTTGTTGCTTATGGAGAATCCAAAAGAAGGCACAAATGAGTTGAAATCAGGCCCCTTTCTTCGTTTTCTTCAAGGTTAGATGTGGGGTAGAGTTAGGATGAAATAGAGATTTCTCCTTTGCAATTTTGTAGCACATAGACAGAGGAAATATTGGTAAGGGAACAGAGAGGAAAATTGATGTGCATTCTTCTGTTGTATTCTTTTTTTATCCAAACCGTATTCTACAGATGTCTCTGATTGTTATCTTGTTACATTAAAGTAATAAAATGTCTCGTTGGTTTTCTGGTTAAAATCTTCAGCTGCTGATGAGATTTTTAGGACTGCAATTTTTGAAATACATATGGAACTAGCTACCACATCCTGTACATATTATGTTTTTTAATATAGTTGAAAACATTTAATAGTCTTAATCATAAGAGTAGGTTTGGCAAAAAAAGTATCCCAATAACATATTACTTCTCTTTTTTCTTTAACATTGAATAAACAAATTTAGTTTATTAGACCGACTAATATTTGGAATCGGGGAGAGTTAAATTCAGGTCGCCTAATACACAGGGGTGTTGTCACGTCCCAAACTATCCCCAGACGTGACTGACACCCACCTACCTAACCCCGCCAGGCGATCATAATCTCAATTAAATATTTGATTAATTAAATAAGTATCCAAATAATTTGATAATTAATTACGAACAATTAATATCTTAAAATATTAAATTGATACTCTAGCCCAAATCCCACACTAGACGATGGAGCATCTAAGAGAATTACAAAAGATATGAATAAATGATAAAGACTCTTTTGGCAACCTCCACAAACAATGTGGCGGCTCACCTCAATAACCGAATTAACTCTAGCGAACTCATCAGCTACTACCTCCGTATTCACCAATAGTGTCTGCATAGACATGTAGGTAAGTAGCGAGTTATACACAAATATAACCCAATAAGATCCTCGACCCCCCACTCTGAATATCTCTGGAACAAGTGTTTTAAATACAAACACACAACGAGCACAGAAATATTATGCACAGAAATCCTTTTACCATATAATTACTCTATGAGGTCCAAATAATTATTCAACAACAACACTATGTATTTTAGCACAATTTTACACTAAGGACATGTCATAAACGGTGGTGCAGGAAATTAACCAAATAGCCTAATAAGTCCACGATAGCATACACAATGTCCCAAATCTAACCAAGGCGGCATACACAATGCCCCAAGTATGTTATGACAGGGAAGAAATAATTTCTAACGCCCTAACACCATAGCACGAGGCTACACCACACCACACCACACCACACCACATATTAAATAATTTCAGCTTTTTACAAAGTAATATATATTTGCAGCTGGTCAAATACCACTAATTCTGCCAAGTACATACTCGTCCCAACACATGGATCAGGCAAACAAAACATATTTTCACAACAAATTTTGAAAAAGTAAGCATCAAAACTTAAAGTCTCGGTTACCTAGAATTCACAATCCAACCACTCTTTCCAATAACTCAAAATTGTACTATCGAGTCTCCAGATCATCTCCAACTACACAAAAATGTGTTTAGAATGATAAAAAAACTGTAGGTGAATATCCCTTTAGTTTTGTCCAACTCGTGGTCAAAGGTTGACCCAAAAAGTCAACTCTGGTCAAGGAGTTAGAATTTTTAGACCATGACCACCAACAGATTTTCCTGATGAGAGAATTCCAGAACACTAATCAAAATCAAATTTTAATAACGTTTGCCCTTTCATATTT
The DNA here is from genome assembly GCA_005239505.1 of Nicotiana paniculata. NCBI lineage: Eukaryota > Viridiplantae > Streptophyta > Magnoliopsida > Solanales > Solanaceae > Nicotiana > Nicotiana paniculata. The sequence goes on from ML356513.1 coordinate 37,605, forward strand.
TGATGAATTAGGTTGAAAAACCCTAGAGCTAGACTTTCTCAATTTCTGAAAATTTCTCCATATTTCTACTGTAAAATTATCTCATAATCATGTACTAATAAACTTAATGAAGAGTTTATTATTATTACCTTGATGATTTAGGCTGAAAATCCCTATTTTTCTCTTCTTCTTTCCTCTCTTTTCTCCCTTTCTTCTCTTCTTTTCTAGGACATCATTTTTTTTTTTTGGAATAATACATAGGATGCACCCTGTATTAGTGCGGAAAAATCAGTTTCACATTTAACCTTTACGGTGCGTCCCATTACTTCCTTATACTTGTCCGAAGTGAATTTAATACCTCCGTGAAAGATGATGTTATAAAGAGAAAAAAAGAATCTTCTTAAACGCGAGTGAAGAGCCAAAAAAAGGTTTAAAACTCATTAAATTATACAAGTGTCAAATATTTACCGGACATTATGTATTTAATACACTTAATTAGCCGTGATCGGCCCTCTTTTCTTTTCTCTTTCTTTTTCTTTTTCCTTTCCTTTCCCCAACTTTTCTTGTTTTTCCTCTTCCTTTTAGTTTTCTATCAGCAAAACCTCTATTGATGTCGATCCCCCTTCCTCTTCCTTACAGAAAATTAAAATAAAAAATTAATCAAAGAGTGCAAAAATCATCGGCTGTATTTTTACATTGATTAGTAAAAACCCATAAAAATAATTTAACATGGAAAAACTCAATTAAACTATAAAATCCAACCAGATGTTGGGCGGAAAAATTCCCCTGACGCCAGCGAGCTTCCATTTTTTCCGGTCAAACTCCAAGCACGTTCATATCTTTCTCTTCTCAACCCTTTTCCTCTTGGTATCACAATGCCAAAAATCCGCATAAGTACATGGTGCATCTTATGTATTATCCCTTTTTTTTTTTTCCTTCTCCAGCTTTCTTTTTGCTTCTGTTTCGAACCAACCTTTCTGGTTCTTTACTTCTTTTAAGCGTTTTTTCTTCTTCTTTTACATTATTAATTTAAATTGGGGTTATTGCAGGTGTTAAATTGCTTATGCTGCTATTAAACTCTTGTTTTCTGTGTTAGAATTCTAGTAATCAATTTCTCGGACTTTCTTGATCCTTTCGGAATTTTTTTTATTGCAACAAAGAAATGTCAAACCTTTCTGACTGCAGCCGAGGCTGAACGTGTAGAGAAAATAATTTCAGGATGATACGTAATCCAAGGATTAAAGGAGTCAACTAACGTAATTGAATATTATATGATTGATTGTCAAATGAGAAAATGCATAAGTACCCCCTGTCCTATACCGGATTCCAACTACACACTTTATCTTTGGGGTTCTTATTAACCCCCTAAACTATTATAAAGTGTAATAAACACACCTTTAAAATTGGACAACCAGATTCCTGATGGAGAGTGTTGTGCACGCACTGCCAGCTAATAATTCTTTTTCTTTTTTCTTTTTTTTCTTCTTCTGTTTTTTCTTATTGTATTCTAGTTTCATATACATGGTCGCTGGCCAATGTAAAATTATTTTCTGATTTTAGAGCCGGAGAATGTGAATTCGTAAATGGAAATCGTAGCCCGAGCCAGAGCAGTACCATTGAAGCGTCGTTGCCAGTAATGGTGAAAAACTCACTGCTGGCGGTGATGTTAGACTAATTATCGTTGGATCTCAACCTTGGTGGATCTGGTAATTTATTTAAAAATGGTGTGGGTAGATTTTTATTCTTGAATAATCTGTTTTACGGTTCTCCGATCTCCGGAGGAATCAACGTAGGTGTGACGCCGGTGAATCATATGTACTATTTAGAAGTGAAGTAGGGTGATTTCTTCATGTAAAAAAAGTTGCAGGAAAATGGCGGATTTTATTGTCGATGTTGGCGTAGATGGTTCCAGCGAGTCGGATTCGTCGTCAGTGAAAAAGAAAAGGGCTGGATTGACAAAAAGAACAAAAAAATAATATTAGTCTCTCACATGCTTTCAAGAGAGTGAACACACTCTCCTTGCCACGTCATCAAGTAAGGGTGTGTTTATTACACTTTATAATAGTTTAGGGGTAATAAAAGCCCCACAAAGGTAAAGTGTGTAGTTGGGAATCCGGGTATAGGACAAGAGGGTACTTATGCATTTGACAAACAGAGTTATCCTATACCTATGCTCGTAGAGATAGATACTCGATAAATTAGTCAAAGTAGTACAAACTAACATGAACACCACCATTATCGAAAAACGTCACCTAATATTAGCAGCTTCACAACATGTACTCTGAGTTCCAACACAATAGCCAATAATAAACTGACATCCATAGAGGGTACTGAATTGACAAACGCAGCTGAGTAGAGTTCAATAGCAGATACAAGTAAAGGGGGTATGTAGCAATTTTGTAGTAAATGTCAAGTAAATTTTCAGATGCAGGAAAATTTTGAGGCTTTACTGCTAAGGAAGAAAACTACAGTAAACTCGGTGTTTCTCTGAATTACATGACTTATCAGCTATTCAAACTGGTATTGAACAGAAGCAAGATCCTAAGTTGCTTTGAGTTTCACCGATCGCAAAATAAGCATTTTCAAAAATCTATGATGTATACAGTTAGAAGGAGAAAATCTCATGAACCTCTTTCACAGAGTGAGATTCCGTCATGTTATATTACTGAGCTTTCTTGAAGGGTCTTGATCATGACAGTAGGTACCTTCTTTCCTGTAAGAAGGCAAAAGTATCAATGATGAAAATAAATATACCTATTTTGACTTTCATCATGAACATTTCAAAAAATAAAAATATTCGACTAGTTGAGATCTTACTTCTATGGTAGAATAAGAAGAAAGAGATTTTTTCCATAAAAGCTTATTTTTGCCTTTTTCATTTGGTTGTATTTCTAATGGCACCCCACACTATTTCAGTAGATAGTCTCTGTTATACTTTCTCACAAAGGTACTTTATCAACTCAAAATTTTCTTACTTAAATTTTGTTTATTTCAAAAAAGGTGACGTGAAATTCAAGAATGAAATATATCTCCACTTGAGCTACACTATATATAACAACAACAACAACAACAACAACAACAAAAAACTCAGTATGTTCCCACCAGGTGGGGTCTGCGGAGGGTAGTCTATGCGCAGACCTTACCCCTATCTAACAGGTAGAGATGTTGTTTCCAATAGACCCTCGGCTCAGAAAGGGTAATAAGAAGAAGGGGATAGCAAGAAAGGAAGAAAGAGGGAAGAGAAAAGAAAAAGGGAGAGATAAAGGATAAGTAGTACCACATACTAACAACAAAGGATACAATATCTGAGGCGAACAAAACCAAACAACGTAATAAAAATCTAAGAATATGAAGGGACATGCGTGCTACTAAGACTATCGGTGAGCAACTAAAAACTACCCACTAACCTTCTACCTTAATCCTCGATCCCCACACACTCCTATCAAGGGTCATGTCCTCAGTAAGTGGAAGCAGTGCCATGTGCAGTCTAATCACCTCTCCCAGTACTTCTTAGGCCTACCTCGACCTTTTCTCAAACTCGCCATGGTCAACTTCTCACACCTCTTAACAGGGGCATCAATGCTTCTTTTCTTAACATGTCCGAACCATCTCAGCCTCGACTCCCGCATCTTGTCCTCCACGGAGGCTACTTCCACTTTGTCTCGGATAACTTCATTCTTAATCTTATCTCTCCTGGTACACCCACACATCCATCTCAACATCCTAATCTCTGCTACTTTCATCTTCACGAGGGAGTTCTTGACGGGCCAACACTCAGCCCCATACAACATAGCCGGTCGAACTACCACTCTATAAAACTATTTAATGAGGGGAAACAACTTAGCCAAGTTGAACAGCAGTCCAGATTATCAGTAGCTCCCACGAACTGAAAATAATAGAAGGATGGTTTCCTTGGATGATTTAGTAGCCTAAATGTCTTCAACATAAACACTTTCTTCGCCAGAAAACTTTTCTTGAGAAATCTTGATTCATCAGAAAACTTGGACCAAAGCAATTGTTGAACGCAGTGCAAGTTATTTATTTGAAAGAAAGTCATTATACTCATTTTGTCCTCTTAACTTTTGAATTTCTTGGAAAAAGACACTAGCACAAAAGGGCCCAAAATAACTACAACCATATAATGAAGGTACTTCATCTGTCACTAGCTATATTATGTAATTGCCAACCAGAATTACTTCTCATACTTTACTATGTTATCATTTCACTCTCCGCCTGTCAAATGGTTTCAAGTGAACTTGGATCAAAGTCAGAAGCCTAAACAATTCATAACAATCATCATGAGATTACATAAATGACTAGCTTCATACCTCGTCTGAGCTACGCATGCTTAAAGATCTTCATGCTGAGCCAATGGAAATATATTTTGACAACAAGGATCGGAAGTGTTAAAGGAACCAGAAAGCAATAGTATCTGTAACAGAAAAAAAAGAAAATCTCAACTCAAAGGTGCAAATCATATATACTTATAGCTAAAAGAAAAAAGTCATCTACTTGTACCAACAGAAAGAGTGATATTTTGGGGATTAATTCAAAGATCACGTATACCTCAGCATAATATTTTCTTTTACCAAACAAAATTGAAGGATCTGAAGAATCCATTGCATTTCCCATGAAAATGGAAGACGCATATTTACATGCAAACAATTGAAACATGAGATATTCCTGCTACAAAGCCTTACTACGTACAAATTTAGTAATGATTTACTTTTAGCACAACGATTACATTAGGTCAACAACCATCACGAAATAGAATCACATCTTGTAGAATCCTCATTTCTCAATAACAATTCCAATCATTCACACTATGTCATGACCATTACCACTGAGGAAGCAGAATTAAGTAACCGAAGTCTCTTGTATAACTAAAGTATTTAATTCAGATAAATGGAATCAACTATTACCAAATTATCATGCCAGTACGTTTACGCTGCAAGCCAGGTAACACCTTAACAACAAATGTCGACATCTAGAAGGGGGAATCACCAGTCTAATACTTCTAAATCAAAGGCGTAACATTGTAAAAAGGGCAGCCCGATGCACAAAACATCCCGCGTTCTTGCAGGGTCCGAGGAAAGGCCGCACCCCAAGGGGTGTGATGTAGGCAACCTGCCCTGATGCAAGCATCAATGGCGGATTCCACTGCTCGAACCCGTAATCTATAGCTCACACGGAGACGGCTTGACCGTTGCTCCAAGGCCCTCCCCTTCATAACATTGTAAAAGGTAGGATTAAAAGAAAAAAGCATTTCATTTCCAAATTGATTGTTCAGCACGCAGAGCTAAAGCACATGTAGCTGATTGGAAAGAGATCCATGTAAAAAAACATTTAAATTCTTACTGAAACCACTGGCAGTTTTGCAAATTTTAAACTAAGCTCGAGAATTGAGTAGTACCTTACTAATAGAACTACTACATTGCATAAAATTAGAATAAAAATGAAAATATTTACTTAAAACTAAATCATAAGGCAAGCACAATGCATTTCGACAAAAGGTAGCAATTTCACAGTAATCTTCTTTTAAAATCTTTGATGAAACTGAATGCAGTGTTCGAAAGAAAACTTTTCCAACGACACAACTTAATGTAACTTTTCATTGTCTAAAAATAGGAGACAAGAAAATTGATATACAGCAAAAAATTCCTAAATGTGAACGCAATGTTTCCTGGAGAAGGAATTCTTGTAGAATAAGTTCTAATGAAAATAGGATTCAAATTAGTTCTCCCACCAAACATTTTCATTTTCAACATGTCAGACTCCGTTAATTATATACCAAATGCAAAATTTTCTATTAAGATCTATCTGTGTGAGTATGCAGCGTTTTTGCACCTAACAAACTCATAATCAAGCGTGGAGGTTCATTTACCACCTTGCTTGTGTTTTCCTTTTATTTAAGGTTCCGAATTGGAAAAGTGAAACATATTCCTTGATAGCGACTGGTCAAAGCAGACAGCTGATCATGCACAGAATGCCACTTGAATCATGCACTTCAAATGCCCTAGGAGTTCAGGTTTGATAAATCAATAATCTAAATATGCTCATGACGAAACCAGAAGTTCCTTGGTTCTCGGGCTCCATTCAAAATTTCCGAACGCCCATTTTCTCAATGAATAAGTCGCTCTAACCTGAAGGAGATCGCTGAGGTTTCCTAGAGGAATATTCTTAACAACTCTGAAAATATTGGTCATATTCACTATCTTTTTCTATCTACAATGACATGGAGCTTCCATTGCTAGATTCAGTTGAATCATACCACAACAAATTAAATTGGGCCTTTTTTGATATAATGCACACCTGCTATGTTTCAATTTTTTTTGGTGTGTGTTTTGGGAGGGTGGAGTTAAGGCCTTCACAAGCCTCTTCTAGCATACTCCACAATCCGCATCCCGCGTTCTTGCAGGGTCCGAGGAAAGGCCGCACCCCAAGGGGTGTGATGTAGGCAACCTGCCCCGATGCAAGCATCAATGGCTGATTCCACTGCTCGAACCCGTAACCTATAGCTCACACGGAGACGGCTTGACCGTTGCTCCAAGGCCCTCCTTCATAACATTGTAAAAGGTAGGATTAAAAGAAAAAGGCATTTCATTTCCAAATTGATTTTTCAGTACGCAGAGCTAAAGCACATGTAGCTGATTGGAAAGAGATCCATGTAAAAAAACATTTAAATTCTTACTGAAACCACTGGCAGTTTTGCAAATTTTAAACTAAGCTCGAGAATTGAGTAGTACCTTACTAACAGAACTACTACATTGCATAAAATTAGAATAAAAATGAAAATATTTACTTAAAACTAAATCATAAGGCAAGCACAATGCATTTCAACAAAAGGTAGCACTTTCACAGTAATCTTCTTTTAAAATCTTTGATGAAACTGAATGCAGTGTTCGAAAGAAAATTTTTCCAACGACACAACTTAATGTAACTTTTCATTGTCTAAAAATAGGAGACAAGAAAATTGATATACAGCAAAAAATTCCTAAATGTGAACGCAATGTTTCCTGGAGAAGGAATTCTTGTAGAATAAGTTCTAATGAAAATAGGATTCAAATTAGTTCTCCCACCAAACATTTTCATTTTCAACATGTCAGACTCCGTTAATTATATACTAAATGCAAAATTTTCTATTAAGATCTATCTGTGTGAGTATGCAGCGTTTTTGCAACTAACAAACTCATACTCAAGCGTGGAGGTTCATTTACCACCTTGCTTGTGTTTTCCTTTTATTTAAGGTTCCGAATTGGAAAAGTGAAACATATTCCTTGATAGCGACTGGTCAAAGCAGACAGGTGATCATTTACAGAATGCCACTTGAATCATGCACTTCAAATGCCCTCGGAGTTCAGGTTTGATAAACCAATAATCTAAATATGCTCATGACGAAACCAGAAGCTCCTTGGTTCTCGGGCTCCATTCAAAATTTCCGAACGCCCATTTTCTCAATGAATAAGTCGCTCTAACCTGAAGGAGATTGCTGATGTTTCCTAGAGGAATATTCTTAACATCTCTGAAAATATTGGTCATAGTCACTATCTTTTTCTATCTACGATGACATGGAGCTTCCATTGCTAGATTCAGTTGAATCATACCACAACAAATTAAATTGGGCCTTTTTTTTTGATATAATGCACACCTGCTATGTTTCAATTTTTTTTTGGTGTGTGTTTTGGGAGGGTGAGTTAAACCCTTCACAAGCCTCTTCTAGCATACTCCACAATCCTCTTCCCCCCCCCNTTTGGTAGGTAATAATAATCCATGGGATCAATATCATGGTACTTAGAACATAAATATGTCAAGTGCAGTACTGTCCACCGTATAATACTGGCCGATGCAATAATCGGAACTCATAAAAGATCTGCGGAAAATGAAGAAGAATAATGAACAACTGTTACCACAGACCAACATTACATGCTATCCGGAGTAACAAATCCTAAAATATGGTGAACGATAATAGAAGAGCATTTATAAAGTAATCAAACAATGTCATTTAATGTCCCAAATCACTATTTCTAATCTCCTTCCCTCAGTTCAGTTCTCAATATACAAATAATGTTGTAATGTCAAGGTCTGTTCTCAGTCCCTAAATTCAAACATAATTTTATCTAATTAATCAGTATCCAGGGTATTTAGAAAGGAATATGTAAGACAAAATTAGGTCACTTCTAACAGTAAAAATGAAAGATAGATAAGCAAAGAATGGAAATTCACCTGTCATTTTGGATGGCTGCAAGGATGGGATTATCAAATGGCGGAAGTAACTTGGACACAATAGCAGCATAAACAAACACCAAAAAGGAAATTGAGCCAAATGCAAGAAATGCCAATCCCTGAGCTTTCGAACCATACTTGTATATAGAACACAATGCCATTTGCTACTATATGATTATCTTGTCAATACTTGCAAATTGTCAGGCTGGATATAACACAACACACCAGAAAGCTGCAACAAACAAAATTTTCTGTTTTGGTCATTTCTCATACAAGAAAGCAAAAAGTTGCAATCTTTCATGGGGATTTTATTAATACAAACAAATTGGAGAAGAAAGGGGACAAGGGTTCAACACAAACAGTGAAAAATTGGTCATTTCACGATCAAGAAATGAGAAAGTTGTAATCTTTCAAGGGGATTTCACTGGTATAAGCAAAATAAGAATGGGGAAAAGGGTTTAACACAAACCGTTAAAATTAGGTCACCAGCTGTTACCTGATCAGACACATCTCTTGCCTGTTCGGTTCCTCTTAAAACTTTCCAATTTTCTGAATCATATCCAACCAAAACAAACAGTAGAATGATAATTGTTGAAACCCCAAAAGTTGCATCTCCTGAATAGCGACTGTGATTAGGCGTGAACGTGATTTCCCTTTTGAGTTTGTCCTATCAGTATTCTGAAGCCAAGTTTTCCTTTTATCGTTCATTTATGTTTTTGGAAACAATATTCCTTCCATCCAAATAGTATCTCTTCGGAAAATTGAAAAAATATTTTGTGTTTGCCTAATCAATTTAAAAATTATTTTAAATAATAATTTATGTATGGTCAAGTTTTTTAAAAAATACTTTAAATATCATATTATAAATAATGACATAAAAGATTTGCTTAATAATTAATGTTGTATAAGTAGATAAATAATCACAAATATTAATTATTAAAGAAAAAAAAAATTAATTTTATTTAAGTAAAATATAAGAATAAAATTGAGAAGTACTTTATTCTTTCAAAATAATTTAAATATATCAAAAGATCATTCAATAAATATGAAAGGCCATCCCAAAAATTATTATATATTGCTTAATAATTTAAACAAAGTAAGGTTATTTTCGTATATATAATATTTTGCTAAGGATATTTTGGAAAGAAAAAAAGTTAAAACTGCTTTTGTTTATGGGAAGAAGCTACTTTTCTCTACTTCTTTAAAAATTATTTTTTAGCCAAAAATACTTTTCTCCCAAAAAGAAGTTTAGTCAAACACCTCGAGTTGAGAAGAAAAGCACTCTTAACTTGGGAAGAAGATTCGCCATACAGGCTACTAGGAAACACACCCCAATTTTCTAGTTATTTTAGAAATTAATTAATTACCTTCTGTTTTTTTTTTGAAAAAAACTACACTCTCCAAGTACTAGTTTTGTGATATTAAAAATTGACTTTTGAAAAGAATTTTTAGAAATTTTTCATTTTAAAAAAAAATAAATCAAAGTCCATCATCTCGATAGTGGAGTTAGGCCGGACTCCAACCCTATATTTCAAAAACTTTAATTATACGGAGGAGGACATACACCTTGACCTCAATTACATATTATAGATTGGTAACCACCAATCTAATGTGCACTTGTATATAAGAAATTTACATAAATCTGATGGACTTCTCTCTGCCACTTGATATGTCTATATTAGAAATAGATGACAATACATACACATATGTCCCAAATACTCTATACCTAATCGTAGTATCAAGTGATGTATCATTGACTACAGATAAAATTTCTTTTCACACTGAACCTGAAATTAGGCATTCCCTCTTGATCAAACTTCAGAATCTCTACCCTCTCTAGGGTAGGAAACACCTGATTGAAGATACCGTGAGCTTTTGTGTCTTCTCTGAGGTTTGCTAATTGATCTGAACTCTTGTTAAAATCTCTTGTTCGAGCCAATTTCCAAATCTGTTCAAGTACGTGTCTAATATGAATGTGTCTTTGTTTTCCTGTTAATCATATTGATAGTTAACAATGAATCTGATCCCACAACAACATTATTCAAACCATGATGGCAACACATTTGGATGCCTTGTAAAACTGCCTTTACCTCGGCAAAATTATTGTTGATACCCAATTTTGCTCTCATATTTTATAACGTGCATCATATACTCCCAAAAGAGCATTTTACACTATTACCCAACTTATAGGGGTCATATAAGTAATTTCTACAATTTTCAAAGCTTTTAAATTGATTTTTTATATTTTTTAATTATTCAATATTTTACTAAATAGTCCACAAATTATTTTGAGTGATTTAAATTAATAATTTCTAAACTCAAGCATATTTTATAATATTTTAATTCGTTTCATATAACTATATTTGCATTTTTATGCTATTTATATAATTTTTCAATAATAGCCTATATTTTATAATTAATTTTATTTAGAGCCAAAATAAATTTTTATTTTTTTAAAATATTCAAAAATTATTTTAAAATACTTATTTGCTCAAATAATATTTTTTATACTTATTTAGCTATTTTATTAATTTATTTTTCCTTAATTTCTTTTATCTTAAAATCTGGCCCAAATTAGGCCAATTTTTGGCCCAAATTAATGGCCCAAACCCTTGCCTAATCACCCCAACTAAAAATCAAACGACCCCTGTGATCAACCCGGTCAGAACCCATTAAAACAAGTCGCCCCGTCTTCTTTAAATTCTTGGCCATTGATCTCTCAATATCAACGGCCCACGATCAACCCAACTCTTGTTACTAACCATTTCCCTCCACCCAACAGACCTCACACTCTCTCATCCTCTCCAGTTCTTCTGTAAATCCTAAGCCACTGCCTCCTAATTTCTCTCCAATTCCGACCTAAAAATGGAATCAATTCATGATTCACTTGCCTTATCGACACTCTCTCGCTACTGGTTGTCCGTTTACGGTGTTACTTAGGTATTTGCCTAATTTTGGCAAGTACTACCTCCAAGAAACAAGATGTGGTGACCTGAGTCCTTGGGATTTGGACGATATTCCGTCCATATACGTTCAACAAAGAATGATTTGCACCTTTGGTTCGATTTTCAGACGTTTGGACCCAACTAGGATTTGAGATTTTCTATCTCCTTTACCTATATTAATTGCATGAGATATATTCTTTCCATTTTTGTGTTTGATTGACTGTTTTTTCCATGTGTGCCTGTTTAAATTAACCACTATATAAACCCATTCCCCTATTCTCCTAAATCAGACCTTAATCAATACTCTCTCTTACTCGCACTCACTCGATATTGTTCTGAAACTATTGGCTCTTGGTCGGTTGAAAGCCAAGGCCATTAAAATTCGTTCAAAGTAACCTTCTTAGTGCGAGCATTGCCCGATTCATTTGAAACCCTTGGGAACTCTGACGCACTGAGCTTTGGGGTTCTACTGCTCTCTTTTCCATTGAAGCACTATTAGGACTGTTCCTCTTATTTGCTTGTTTGATTATTCGTGACTAGTAAGTCCTTTTGGTCACAACAGTTTTATTCTCTTTTATTGTATTATGTGTTCTATGTATTCATGTCCCTGAAACTTCTATGTAACATTCCTTTACTATGCCACTTGCTTGTAACTTTGCTTGCTCTAAGGTCTTCTTGTTCTTGACACTAAACTTGCCCGCATTCTAGTTATGAGATATATTTATCACATGTGCTAGCATAAATGATTTCTGATTCTCCTAAACTTTTTTGGTCTGGTGTGTTATGTTGATACTTGAGGTTAATCCTAAGTTTGCCTCTCTGCCTTGTTATGGATTATTATTATAACCTGGGAAGTATTCTGCCAAGTCACTTATGCTTAATCTGCTGCCTTTCTAAGGTTCTGCGACCTATTCTCATGCAATTTATGTTTCTATTGTGTGTTTGTTTGATCAACTCTGTATTCTTCAGTACTAGTTAATCCTTTGGAGTAAAATTTAAAATTAGCCTTTTCCCGATATATGGTCAACTATTGTTGGATTTGATGACTGTTTGTCTTACCTCTGGAATTGAATTGTGACTAACCTTTAGCATGCTAAAGCTTCCACCGTTAAGTATTTGCTCGATCATGAACCCGTATTGTTGTAGCTTCACTGTTAAACTTACCATGTTAAGACTGTGCTCTACTGATTCTCCTAGCTTTCATGACCAGACTCCTTTTTTAAAAGTGATTTAGGCTAGTTTGTCTATGTTTTGTTGGAAACCTCACTCAAAATAGTTTGCAATCCCAGGATGGTAAATCCTGTCACCTTAGCTTCTAAAATGCAAGCATAAATATGCCTTATGTAAGACTTGTAAATATGTCATATGATCCTGTCTCTATGTCTTAGTGAGAACTGTTGTTGGTAGGCTTCAAAGCTGTTTGATTAATTCCTATGTGTAGTTCGTTAAATTGTGTGGTTAAGTTTGTCCATATGCAATTACTGGGTAAGTAAGTCTCCATTTGAGCCTGGGGTTGGCCCATGTATGAGTTGAACCTTGTAACTCATACACTCTAATGCCTTGGGTGAGCTTTGGGACCTGGGTCTGCTGAAGGTGCAGAAGTATCGCTGGGTTATTTTTTGTGGCTCTATAATTGTTTATTGGTCCTGCGTCTATTTCAGTTTGTAACTTAGGCATATTTGAGCACGTATACTTTATTTGGGCCTGTAATAATTTGTTATAACAATAGTTTGGAATTAGTGGAAACTGAGGGGTTGGGATATTTTGTTCTTCGCATGAAAGGGTAAAAACCATGTATATAGGGACTTAATTTGTTTTCTTGCTATTTATCTATGCTATCTGTTATTCACTTTAGAAGCATGACTTAGGGCTAATACAATGTCTTAACTTGGAAATGTTAGAAAGCATGTCTATAGGAACTAAAACAAGATTTGTTGATCATTACATCTAGATACCATGCCTATAGGACCTCAACTTGATTAATCAAATATTTTCGTTGTTGCTACACTTATCATAATGCTCGCCTAAACAACATGCCTATAGGGATAAATAAAACAAGTATGCGTTCTCAATTGCTTTGTTGCCCAGATGTGGACTATTTAGAAATCATACCTATAGGATGTTACTAATCACCTAGAAAGCATGTCTATAGGGTCAAAGATGAATAACTATGCGCCTTCAACTCACTGCCCAGTTGTAAATTGCCTAGAAATCATGCTTATAGGATCTTTAATTATTAAAATCAACAGCTTTTTAATTATTAAAATTAGCAGTTTTGTCAAGATAATCTGCCTAGAAATACTACCTATAGGATTTTATTGAGCCGTTCAATCGCCTAGAAATTATGCCTATAGGTCTTGAAAAATTTCACGTATCCTAGCTCCAAGCCCACCCATCTACATGCGCCTACATACTAATTTAACCGTTGTTAGCATAAGTGCATAATTGTTTGCATGCATATGTTTCTATGTGAGGAGGCCAACTTGAGCCCTTAAGTGTTGATTATATGTAGTCCTAGTTGGTTTGACTGAACGCCTAGTTTTATCATTTGAGCAGTCTAAGGAAGTCTAGAACTGCCAAAGTCGAAGGTTCAAAGCCTACTGGAACATAAGCATGGGATGGGTAAAGCACGCATAAGACACATTTTAGAATTGTATTAGAACGCTCTTAGTTAAACACTTCAAGATAGTAATTGAGTAGCAAAAGATGATAGTCTCTGCCCGTTGAACGATGATCAACCCTTACACTTAAGGGAGTTTCCAAGTATTATTTACGTTTCACGGGGTGACCCTTTAGGCTAAAAAACTTAGGAATCCACCCCCCCATAGTTACTATTTATACACCTATTTGTGCAAAGTTTGATCAAACTAGGACCTATCTTGTAATCTTCAAAGGTTGCATCAATTATTTATGTGCATTTATTTCTTTTTAATACTTGTTTCTTCTTATAATGGGTTGTTTTGGAGTCCTTGTTACAATTGACATGATCACATAGGATAATTGTAATTCAATAATCCCCACATAGCATAAATTTAGTCAGGACCCACAGTTGTGGACCTCGAAGAGTGCTTAACCTTCTCTTTGAGATAATTTGAGCCCTTACCTAATCTTTGGTGACACAGACTAGTTAAAATAAAGTTATTTGCAAATAGGTGGCCTAACATACCTTAAAATCTTTAGGTGGCGACTCTTCTCTTTTTATAACCATTTAAAGATTTGTCATACGTCAAAACCCACTTTCGCGAGAAAATGGTGTACGACAACATTGAGACTCTGCTGGGTAAACCCCATGTACTTAGGCTCTTACAGTAATGAATTTTGCTTGTGTGGATTGTTGGATTATTTGACTTATTTCATGTGCCTCCCTTTCCCCGTCCCTTTATTTGCTCAAAAATGTTATATCTGGATCTCCCATACCCATCTCCTTATTTTCTTCATATAATTATGTTGCTCGAATTCTTACGAACTGTGGTAACTTCTTCGGTTTGGTTTTATTTTCCTTTTTTTCTCTTGCTCTTGCTCCATTTATCGCGTTATTTACTACTCTTATGTGCTTTCACCATGCAAAATACTTGGCTACATTTTATCAATATGGCGCTTGATGAGTGTCCGTGCTTTCCTAAAAAATATCCTTTTTAAACAAGAAAGGCGTATTAGCGGTAGACTAGTCGATCAGTGGTGCATCCAACGGTCTCGTGCCTTTCCCTCTCAACTCGTCCTCTTGAGAGTATCAGTCTAGACCCTATTAGAAACCCCACTCTGATTTAAAAAGTACATGCATTATGTTAAAACCTAGTATGGATTAAAATGTCAATGACGCATTAATCCGTTTAGATAAGCCTTGTCCAAAGTCCAAAGGGGTTTCCACAATCCCAAAGGACACAATCATGTATGTGCCTTACTTGGAGAAAATATGCCAACATGTTGACCTTTATTGTGTAAATAATCAAATCTGGAGAGGGAAAGGGCTAAACTTTTTATTTAATTGTAGAAAATGAGGCACGAAATGACCAGGTTTGGCATGCTTGAGAATATCCCACCACTGTTGATTTATTGGTGGAATGACCTTGCGCCATGTGATAGAAACCACGTAAGAAGGGTATTGGGTAATTTGTCGTCTTTGCTAAATGTCTGGCCAATCAGAGAATTAATTGAGGCAGCTACTATGTTCTGGGATTAAAAGAGAGATGTCTTTCGATTCAACAATATAGAGATGACTTCTCTTCTAGAAGAAATTAGGGGTTATGCCAAACTTCCATAGGATAGTCTGGGTCTGCTGGTTCCAGAAAATCGTATTCCACACGATTTTCTGAAAATTCTAGGGTTCAAGAAAAATGACGAGTTGGGTTTCTTAATAATCCTATATTCCTTTTGAGTTTCTCTACGAAGGTTATGGACACAACAAATCATAACGTTTGAATCATGAGGAGTTGGCTATCACTTCTTTGGGATGAGTTCATCATTGAGTTTATGTCTTCATAATCTGCTTTTTGGGTTTGCTAATTTTTCTGATGCAAGGAGGGAAAATTCACACTCGTTTGGCCATGGTTGCCTGGACCTTGATGGAAAGGATCGAGGGGCAGAAATACACCATCATTCCTATTATACTAGCTGAGATGATCGGTGCAAACATAGGTTTGGACATTTTGAGGGTTGTAATCTTCTACTACAGGTATGGACGCTAAAGCATTTTCAGAGGGGAAATTACCGCCAGGAGATATTGCATAGACCACTCAATGACTATATCGCCATTCATCATCCAAAAGGGATGACATTTCCTCCAGATAGGTTTGCAAAGCCTGGGAATGCTAAAGGGTGGTTATGCTTCTTCAGTAATCTGGTTGTCGAAAAGTGCATTGGATGTTTTAGTGGGTTCCTAGTAAAGAGTTCATAATCAAGTCCAAAGGGACCACTCATTTAGTGTTTGTTGGGCTACAACGCATTTAACCTTACGCTCCTATAAGGGTAATGAGGCAAGTCAGGAGGAAGCATGTTATGCCTCAGGTTTCTAATATGATTCAGTATAAGGAATACTTCAAAGGGGACATTATTCTATTCAAGTTTGAGGCCCATCACATGTGGAACCAAAAGATCATTGTAGATGGAAAGGCCATTGATCCAGAAAGTTACCACGCTAGGCATATGTATTACTACCTTTCATGATTAGAGGACGACCTAATGGGGGACGTCAATTTGGAAGTCACTCTAAAAGACAGAATCATAGATGAGGAGGCCAAGGCTTAGGTAAAGTACAAGAGGCTATGCAAAAGAGTGTTTGAAACTGAGGCCAAGCATCTTGAACAACATATGATAGATATGGAGGCAATAAAAGAATGGAAGGAGATTGAAAACAAGTCGACAAAGAGGTTGGAGCACTTAGAGAAAGAGTTGATGGAATTGTAAGGAAAGATGAGGAAGAGGCTTTGGTATTTCCAAGGTATGTGCTACAATGAAGGAGGAAAGCTAGCGATGGCATACTTGTTGCTCGACATGCGTGACCTTGGGAGTGTGATGGAGCCAAAAGAGCATAGCATGGAGAAGGTCCTTCTGGGACCAAAGATATTAGGAGGATGTTTTCTTTACTTCTTTCTAGTTAGATTTCAATAAAATTCCATGTAATAAGGCTTCATGCCATTAGTGACTTTATATTATTATTTCGGTTTAGTAAAGATTGGTTTGAATTATTTTTTGCATTAATGGAATGAGGCAACATTGGCATAAATTTTCTCGAAGTCTACTTGTTGCTTATGCCTACCTCGGGCACAACGAGGTTCCCAAATTAGGACGTGAACTATTTCATGCCTTACGCGCTACTTTCTTAAATATTGCAAACACTCTTTTATTTCGTCTTACAGACGTGGCTACCTTTTATTTTTCTTTCTTTTAATTATTCCCATTCCCAAAGTTTGGTTCTTGCATTCTGGCATTGTCGGCATATCACACCAGATCCTGAGGTCCTCCATCACCTCCTCCACCAAACAACATCAAAAGCAAAGGCAAAGGAAAGATGGATGATTTGAGTGGTAATAAAAAAGACAATGCTGCTACAACAAAGAATGTAGAGACTTTAGATGGAAGAAGTACACTAGGGAAAAATGAATTGGTTATGCCACTAGCGCAGAAGATCTTGGAGTTACAAGACGAACTCGAGCAGGTCCGAAATCTCGCCAACCTCTCCCTTACTTTGAATGTCCCCGACATCAACCATCAGAAGACCACCACCCAGAACCAAACGCCACCCTAAAACACACAACCCTTAGCTCCACAAAACCCTCATGCAATGCATCAATACCACAACCCCGCACCCCCTCAAAACCTTAATCCTCCACCATTACTAACTCCTCAGCAACACCACCATAACACGACCTAGTATCCGCAAAACACTACCTATCATACCCCTTAGAGCATTCCACAACCTTCCCATGATCCACCTCAGACCTCAATCAATGATCACCCATATACTCAAGTCCCAGGAGTGCACCAATGCAATCCGATATATGTGGATACCCTACCACACACCCCATAGAAAAAACTATACATACCCGAACCAAATGAGAAGGACCTGCTCATCCGGAACATGGTTGAAAAGTTAAAGAAGTTGACCGGAAGAGTCTAGAGCATTGAGAGTGGAAAGGGTGTTGAAGTGTTGAATTATGAAGCTTTGTGTATCCAGCCAGACGTGGAGCTACCGGAGGGTTACAAAGCTCCTATGTTTGAGATGTTCGATGGCACTGGTGACCCCAAGGTGAATTTGAGGACTTACTGTGATAAACTCGTAGAAGAGGGCAAAAATGAGCAAATCCGCATGAAACTGTTCATGTGAAGTCTCACTGGGGATGCTTTATCCTGGTATATCAGTTAGAATCTAAAGAAGTGGTCTAAATGGGTAATTATGGCATCCAATTTCATGGACAGATTCAGGTTCAACACAGAAAATGCGCTAGACATTTTCTATATCTAGAACCTCAAGAAGAATCCAACCGAGACATTCCTTGAGTATGCTACCTGCTGGAGATCAGAGGCCGCCAAGGTGAGGCCACCGCTAGAAGAGGAGAAAATGAACAAGTTTTTCGTCAGAGCTCAAGATCCACAATATTATGAAAGATTGAGTTATAGAGAACCACAAGTTCTCTGACATCATCAAGGTTGGAGAAAGAATAGAGGAGGGCATCAAGAGTGGTGTGATTACTAACTGTGAAGCATTACAAGATACTAATAAAGCCTTATAGTCCAGGGGCATTTCTAAGTAGAAGGAAGTGGGTGCCGTGATGGTATCCCTAGGACCTAAGTCCCCCTTACCTACCAGACACCTGCATCAACATATCAACCCTCACCTCTAAAGTACCATTACCCCACCACCACCCACCACACCTACAATACCCAGCTAGAAAACTACCATTCATCTCCCCCTACCCGTCATAACTACTCAATACCCCACCCAGACTTCTACCACAGAACTCCCAGACAATACACCCTTATTGTCGAGCCTATAGCCTAACTATATGAGAGATTGAAGGCCGCCGATTATGTCACTCCCATTCCTGTAGATGCCATTGAAAACCCTTCTTAGTGGGTCAACCCCAACAAGGCTTGTGCCTATCACTCAGGCATGAAGGGACATACCATCGAGGAATATCGCATGTTAAAACATAAAATCCAAACACTGATTGACACCAAGGTAATAAAGGCGAAGGAGTCTGCACCGAATATCCACAATAACCCTCTTCCTAATCACATGAGTGGAGGAGTGAATGTGATCAAGACTGTTGAATAATCGGATCAAGAAGGATCCATCGGTCTTATCCGAGAAGGAGACGCGCCCAGAACATCTCCTATCACCCTCTCGCAGATCGTGGTACAAACCAATGCACCATTCGAGGTCGAGGTAGCTATACCCTTCACTATGATGGTATCTCCATCACCATCCTACATGTCTGATGATGCTCCATAAGATTATGTAGCAGATGCAAGGAGAAAAGGAAAAGCCAAGATGGAAGAGACTAATGACGCCTATGGGAGATTAGAACCGGCAGGTCTACACATTGGAAAATCTTGGAGGAACGAGTAAGGAAACCATACCAAAACCACCTACTGTGGAGGCAGGATGCTAATGATTTGTGGAGGAAGGTGCAGGCAAGGGAGTACTCTGTTGTGATCACCTAAACAAGACTCCCGCCCAAATATCCATCCTGTCGCTGTTACAAAACTCAGATGCACACAAGAATGCCTTGATGAAGGTGTTGATTGAAGCTTACGTACTTGCTGGTATCATTATTGGAGAAATGTCAAATATGGTAGGATAGGTTCTAGAGAGTCACAAGATGAAGATGAGATACCGCCAGAAGAGCCAAGTCATAACAAATCATTGCACATCACTATGCAATATGAAGATAAGTTCATCGCTCGGGTTTTGATTGATGGGGGTTCAAGTATGAACATATGCCCTCTGCCACTCTAATAAGATTGGGCATGGGTATACTGGAGATACGAATGTGAAGAATTAATGTGAAAGAATTCGATGGGTCTCAAAGGGTTACTATTGGAGAGATTAACCTAGACCTGAAGATGGGCCCAACTTGGTACACTGTCGAATTCTAGGTACTGGATATATCCACTACTTATAACTTGTTGTTGGGACGACCATGGATACACGCGTCTGGGGCGGTTGCTTCTACTTAGTGAAGTTCGAGTGGACTCACCAGGAGGTAGTTATCCACAAGGATGGAAGTAATCCTATCTTTACCAACCAGACTATGCCAACTATTGAAAACAGAAGGAAATTGGGATGAGAAACATTCTACAACATTAATCGGGTAAATACAATCGAGAAAGGACGATGGTGGAGAAACAATGTACTAAGCATGCTGTTGTGGTTAGGGTATGAACCAGGAAAGATCTTGGTCCTAAGCTTCAAGGGATCATAAAACCACTACGACCACAATATCATGGCATGACCTTTGGTCTCAGATATGAATACAATATGTACGAATATAATGACTGGACACCACCGTAGCGTGACTTCTACTATCTATTGGATCAACCCATACCACCACTACACCAGACATTCTGCCAGATCGATGGAGTTGCGGATCTGAAGAGGATGAGACCTTAGCCGACATGAGGAACCTATTTCTGGACGAGGAAGATATGGATTGTAGTGCAATATTAGAGGAGGAGGAGGAAGACCTTACCATCCAGATAGTGGGAGATGGAGCTGTTCTCAGGACTGGAATGCTGCACCATCCCGGGCTCGCCGAGCACTTGGGTAGCCTAGCAGAACTAGCATGATTTCCTTTAAGATTGTTATATGGCATTTAAGATATTTTCAGTATTCTGTTTTGAAATAATTACTCGCGATATCGAGTTGTATTTGTTTGAAAATTTTAAGTTTTAATTAATTCATCATTGCTTTTCGTTTATTTATATTATTATCTTTCTGCATTCTTTTTCAACATAATTATTACCTATCTTGTTGAACCTACGACAGTGACATGTAATGAGACAACACAACATGAGTAGGGTGGTTCAGAAGATTGGGAAAATTATGTAATACCTGAGGAAATTGTCAATGAAGTAGAGTGGAAGAAATTGAGGCAGTTAACTTAGGGGATTCAGAAACAGTCAAAGAGAATCGCATTAGCATTCATTTGTCACCATCAGAGAAGGAAGAGTAGATCCAATTCCTAAAAGAATATGAGGATGTTTTTGCATGGTCTTACGATGACATGACAGGGTTGAGCACATCCATAGTGGCTCTCAAGCTACCTACCAATACTACGTGTCTACCGATAAAGCAGAAACTTAGAAAGTTCAAGCCAGACATGAGTTTGAAGATAAAAGAGGAAGTTACCAAGAAAATCAAAGCTAAGATCCTTCGGGTGGTCGAATACCCAACTTTTCCAGCCAACATTGTGCCGGTACCAAAGAAGGATGGGAAAGTCAAGGTGTGCATTGACTATCGAGATCTGAACATAGCAAGTCCTAAAGATGATTTCTCGATACACGTGCTGATTGATAACTGCTCCAAGCATGAACTCCAATCCTTTTTAGATTGCTTTGTAGGATACCACCAGATTTGGATGGACGAAGAGGATGCCGAAAAGGCAGCCCTCATCACGCCATGAGGAATATACTGCTACAACATGGTGCCGTTTGGTTTGAAGAATGCTGGGGAAACTGACATGTGGGCCATAAATACTCTCTTTCACGATATGATACATAAGGAAATAGAGGTGTACGTGGATGATGTCATCATCAAGTCTAAGAAGAGTTTAAGTCACATAGCAGACCTGAGAAACTTTTTTGATAGACTACGCAAGTACAATTTGAAGTTGAATATTGCAAAATGTGCTTTCGGAGTCCCCGCCTGGAAGTTGCTAGGTTTCATCGTCAGTCACCGCGGCATTGAGTTGGACCCATCAAAGATCAAAGCTATTCAAGATATGCCGCTAACGAAGAACAAGAAAGGTGTGATGAGTTTTTTAGGACATCTTAATTATATCAGGGGCTTTATAGCACAGTCAACGGTAATATGTGAGCAATATTCAAGATGCTGAGGAAGGATGCTGCGACGAGTTGGACTAAAGAGTGTCAAAAGGCTTTCGATAAATTCAAGGAGTATCTGCCCAAACCACCTATATTGGTCCCACCTGAACCTGGGAGACCTTTGCTACTGTAACTGTCCATGTTGGATGGAGCCTTTGGTTGCGTCTTGGGACAACATGATGAGACTAGGAGGAAAGAGCAAGAAATATACTATCTTATTAAGAAGTTCACGCCTTATGAAGCTCGGTATTCTCTGTTGAAACTTAACTTTTGCGCCCTGACATGGATAGCCTAGAAACTGAGACATTACTTCTGCATATACACCACATACCTCATATCAAGGATAGATTCACTAAAATACATCTTTCAGAAGCCTATGCCTACGGGTAAGCTAGAAAAATGGAAAATACTACTAAGTGAGTTCGACATCATCTATGTGACTCAGAAGGCAGTCAAAGGGAAATAGAGTCGCAAGCTTCAAAGGACTGGGCATCAGAGCTGTCTTGGTATACGAAACCAATCAACATTATCCGGTATCCTCGAACCTCAGGTTCCCATGCACCAATAATATGGCGGAATACGAGGCTTGCATTTTGGGACTCAAATTGGCCATCGACATGAATATTCAAGAATTACTGGTAATCGAAGATTCAGATTTGCTAATACATCAGGTACTCAGAGAATGGGCCATCAAGAACACCACGATATTGCCATACCTACATTGTGTGCAAGATTTGATCAAGAGATTCACAAAGATAGAGTTCAAACATGTTCCTAGAATTTAGAACGAGTTCGCAGATGCGCTGGCCACCTTATATTCCATGATAAAACATCCAGACAAGAACTATATTGATCCCATCCCAATAGAAATTCGTAAGCAACCATCTTACTGTGCTCATATTGAAGAAGCGTTCGATAGGAATCCATGGTTTCGCGATATCAAAGAGTATTTGGTAAAAACGAGAATACCCAGAAAATGCTATGCACATCCAGAAGCGCACACTTCGAAGATTAGCCAACCACTTCTTTCAAAGTGGAGGAATTATATATAGAATGACTCCCGACTTGGGTCTACTATGACGTGTCGATGCCAATGAGGCATCTAGGTTGCTCGAAGAGATATATGCCAGAACCTGCGGGCCTCCCATGAATGGGTTTGTTCTAGACAAGATGACATTAAGAGCAGGGTATTTCCGGATGACTATGGAGACTGACTGCATCAAATATGTACAAACCGATTTAACTTGCCACTTGGGGCATGTATGTCATTTGACCGATTGAACTTGCCACTTCCAATGGACGCAAATTCATCTTAATGGCCATAGATTTCCTCACAAAATGTGCCGAAGCCGCTTTAAAGCTGTGACTAAGAAGGTCATAGCAGACTTTGTCCGGGATCGTGTTGTTTGCCGATTCGGAGTGCCTAAATCAATCATTACCTACAATCCTGCCAATCTCAACAGTGATCTGATGAAATCCATGTGTGAAACATTCAAAATCAAAGACCAGAACTCTACAACATATATGCCACAAATGAATGAAGTTGTGGAATCCGCCAACAAGAACATAAAGAAGATATTGAGGAAGATGGTGAACAATTACAAGCAGTGGCACGAGAAGCTACCATTTTCTTTGCTCGGATACCGAACCATGGTCCATACGTCAACTGGGGCAACTCCTTACTTACTGGTCTATGGCACTGAAGCTGTCATACCCCCCGAGGTGAAAATTCCTTCCTTGAGAATTATACAGGAAGTCAAGCTTAGCAATACGGAACTGATACATAGCCAATATGAGTAATTGGCTCTCATTGACGGTAAAAGGATGAATTCATTGTGTCACGGTCAACTCTACCAAAATAAAATGGCAAGGGCTTTCAACAAGAAGCTACACAGAGGCAATTCATACCGGGGCAATTGGTGTTGAAGCGGATCTTCCCGCATCAGGATGAATCAAAAGGAAAATTCTCACCTAACTGGAAAGGTACTTACATGGTTCATCGAGTACTGACAGGAGGAGCATTCATACTTGCAGAACTGGATGGGGAGATATGGCTGAAACCTATCAATTCAGAGGTCGTCAAGAGATATTACGTTTGATTTCCTTTAAGAAGGGATACGTAGGCAGCGTTGTGGATTGGGTCACATTATAATAAAATCTTCATTCCCCTCTACGGTCAGAAACTGGGGCAAGATTTCGAGTTTCTTCAATCTCGTTACGTCAAGGATCTCCAAAAGAGTATCGCTGAAAGTATACATCAAACTAGGCAAAGTTTTGAGGGGGTCCTCAAAATTTCTTTCTTAAGAAGGCCGCAATGTCTCAGAGCATGTCACGGCCTATTATTCAACCAAATTATTTACTTATGCGCATTATCTTTTTAAAAATAACCACATTATTTATAAATGATTTACTGCAAATGCATATTTTTGAAAACCTCATTTCTGTAATAGCCAGATGTTACCTAGGGTGACTCGAACAAGGCATCAAGATAAGAGCAAAGACGTAATGAGGAATCGAAAGCACGAACCGAACTTCCATAAACTTACAATTTTTCTTTGGATGCAGGCATAACAAACATAATATTTATGAGCATGTCCACAAATATATACAACAAGACCACTATCTTCATACCGACGGAAGTCGTCAAGCTCAAACGCGTCAAGCTAAGAATCATTTTTCTTCCTCCTATTTAATCATCATTTTTTCTGAATTGGGATAAAAACTCTCCTCATTAAATTGCATGATACCAAACTATGTCTCCGTTACATCGCTTGAGGCTAAGCACTACTTCCATTATTGCACAAGGCTAAACACTACCTTTCTCCGCATAGGGCTAAGAACTGCCTCATTTCATTGCATGAGACTAAACGTTGTCTCCGTTACGTCACATGAGGATAAGCACTGCGTGTATTATTGTATAAGGCTAAACAATTCCATCCTCTTCATCGGGCTAAGCACTGCCCTCATTACTTGCATAGGGCTAAGCACTACCCTCATCATTTGCATTGGGCTAAGCACTTCCCTCATACTTGCAAGAGGCTAAGCTCCTCCTTCATCATTGCATAAGGCTAAGCATTTCCTTTATCTGCATAGGGCTAAGCTCTGCCCACCTTACTTGCATGAGGCTAATGTCTGCCTTCATCTCATACAAGGCTAAGCGCTACCTTGTCTCGTTCTTGCAATCAATATTGTCGCATCCTTGCATTTTCGTGGGCTGATACATCGCCACATTATCCGAAGGCGTCATAGTCTGAAGTCATTATTCTCATAGCCTGAAGACATCGTACCATGGTTTGAGGATCTCTCGAAACTGCATATCATTATTCAAAGGCGTCATAGTCCAGAGGCATCATCCTCAAGGCTCACGCGATGAATAAGAATGATTATGATTGTGACTTGTGAAATGTGAACATGAGATATGGTACCTCGGTGTGATTCTTATTGTACATTCTATGTTGGAACGACTTGTTGATTTGAATGAATATTATTTTTCCCTTAATCATTCATTTGTATTGTGTTGGAACGATTGTGACTTCTTGTATGAGTCATGCATTCTATGTGACATGCTGTGTTTCTTTAATAAGCTAATATGTGCCTCAGTTGTTACTTGATAAATTAATTTTCAAGATGAATATACTTATGTGGAGTCATCATCTCATATTTTGTTGAGTTGTTCGCAATATAACGTTTGTAATTAAATAAAGTGTTAACATGCTCTACTTTATGTGACTTTTAAAATAAAACTCGTCATCTCACTCGGTACCTTACTATAATTGTTTCTCAAATTTAATTCATTACCCTATTTGATGCTTTACCTTATTTAAATATTATCATGCTTTGTCATGACCCTAATTTCCCACCTTAGGATGTCGTGATGGCACCTAGTATCTAAGACTAGGTAAGACTAACATGTATTAGAGAAATAACGAAAATAATATTAAAAACTCAAATTTAAACCATGTAAACCATCATAATAGAACTCAACAGTAGAGCTGACAACAACTCTACAAAACTTGGTGGAATAGATTAAGCTCTACCAGAATGTACTACTATTTTCATAATACAATATTGTTTTGGAACAAGAAATAAACAATAGAATGTCTAAAAGCAGAAGGTGACTTCGAGGCCTGCGGATATCGAGTAGGAATACCTTGAAGTCTCCAAAAGGCAGCTAATCAATCACTGGTGTCCAACATGGGCATATGTACCTGAATTGTCACGACCCAAATCTCCCTCTGTAAGACGTCGTGACTGCACCTAGTATCTACGACTAGGTAAGCCTAACAAATTGTAGAATAACAGAAATAAAAATAGAATTTAACAACTAGAATGCAATAGATAACTATAAAATGATAAAATGCCGCTCGGCATATACAAGCAACCCAACACACATAGAGTTCCCAAAACCCGGTAATCATAAGTCACAAGCTATATAAGACCTAGTATCTCTATAAACTAGAGTCTAAGAAAGTACGGAAAGGTAAACGACATAGGAGGGAATAGAGGGGGACTTCGAGGTCTGCGGACGCGGGTAAAATACCTTGAAGTCTCCAAAGTCTCGCTCTCACTGATAACAAGGCTGATAAGAAGTACCTGGATCTGCACACAAAACATGTGCAGAAGAGTAGCATGAGTACACCACAATGGTACCCAGTAAGTGCCAAGCCTAACCTCGGTAGAGCAGTGACGAGGTCAAGTTCGGGCCCTACTGGGATATAATAATAAGATAGAAGATATAATAACATGAAGAAAAACTGAGAATTTAACAGAAAGAATTCACAGAGAAATAACAACACATCACAATGAGATAAACAACAGAGGTGCTCCCGAGATGCTGTCTCGTAGTCCCAGAAGTATATACTCAACAGGATATCTCCCGATATACCGTCTCGTAGTCCCAAAAGTAAATATTCAAGGAGATCTCCCGAGGTAGCACCTCGTAGTCTCAAAAGTAAATGTGTAGGGGGATCTCTCGAGGTACTGCCTCATAGCCCCAAAAGTGAATATGCAAGGGGGATCTCCCGAGGTACCGCCTCGTAGTCCCAAAAGTAAACACACAGCTCGACTTGATGGAAAACATCAATTAACAGCAAGAATTCTACAGTTAAGGTTGATATGAATCAAGTAAAGACGGGAATTCAGCTAAACATGTTGCACATATTTCAAATAAGCATTTAAGGAATGTAGACATGCGATATTAGACTTAACAAGATAACTACACATGCTAGTGTAACTCAATTAAGATGTAACAGGCTACTACTCAGTGAAAAACCAGATTTTACAGCAATTAGCCCATGTACGCACTCGTCACCTCGCGTACACGATGCTCACATATCACAGAAATATCACAACAGTACCAAATCCTAAGGGGATTTCCACCACACAAGGTTAGACAAGCCACTCACCTCGAGCCAAGATCAATAAATCAACACTTCGGTTTTCTGACTCTGAATGACCCAAATCTAGCCAAAAGAATTACGTACTATAAATACAACTATAATAAACAAATCTAATTAAAAAAATCAAGACTTTAACAAGAATTTCAAAAATCATCCCAAAATGTCGACCCTGGCCCATGTCTCGAAATCGATTAAAAGTCACAAAATATGAACATCCATTCAAACACGAGTTCACTCGTAACAAAATTACTCAAATCCGATGTCAAAATCTCAATCAAAACCCAAAAATTTGGTTGAAGAACTTTTTCCATTTTTTCCCAATTTTCTCAACCCAAATCCGAAATTAAAGGATGGAATTAATGATAGATTAGTGGGATATAACCAAAAACAAGTGAAGAATCATTACCCAATCGATGCCTCTGAAATCCCTCAAAATTTCGTCCAAATCTGAGCTCTCTATCTCAAGTTTTGCGAAAAATGGATAAACCCTCATTTTTTGAAATGTTATAGTCTGCCTAGGTGAAACCTTCTTCGCTAACGCGGAAGAATCCTCCCATTCGCATAGAACAACTCAAACTATCCCTCAAATTTACTCTACGCGAACGCGGTGTCACTCATGCGATCATAGACCCTTCCTCCTTCACTCTTATAAGATTGTGTCTCACCTCACGCGATCGCGAAGCACAAACACTAGAAATTCAGCTGCCTTCCTCTTCTCTTCTCGAACGCGACATAGCCCACGCGTTCGCGACTCAAACTCTAACCACACCTACGCGATCATGGACCCTCACTTGCGAACACGTAGACAAAAAATCATCACTGCTCAAACCAAGCCTACGCGATCGTGGACCTGCCCACGCGATCGCATAAGAGGAAACCAGAAAATTACACCAGCAAATTTCAGCCATCAAACTATGTCCAAAATGATTCGTTAACCACTCGAAACTCACCCGAGACTCCCCGGAACCTCAACCAAACATAACATCAAGTCCCAAAACATCATACAAACTTAGTCGAACCCTCAAATCACCTCAAACAACATAAAAAACATAAATCACACATAGATTTAAACCTAATGAACTTTGAAATTTTTCCAAATACTACAAATGACATTGAAACCTATAAATCCTGTCCGATTGACCTCAAATTTTGCACACAAGTCACAAATAACACCACGAACAATTTCAACTTCCAAAAATTCAATTCGACCCCGATATAAAAAAAGTCGACTCCCGGTCAAGCTTCCCAAAAATTCATTTTTCGCCATTTTAAGCCTAATTCAGCTAGAGACCTCCAATTCACAATCCGGACACGCTCCTAAGTCCAAAATCACCCAACGGATCTGACAGAACCTATGAAACTCCATTCTGGAGTCATCTTCACACAGTTCAAACTACCATCAAAATCCTAGAACTTAAGCTTTCGTTTTAGAGACTAAGTGTCCTAAATCACTCCGAAACCACAAACAAAACCTTCCAGCAAGTCACATAAGCAGAAAAAGATACACGAAATGCATTAAATAGGGGATCGAACTAATACTCTCAAAACAACCGACCGAGTCGTCACATGAATCTATACAAAGATATGCAGAAGCGTAGTATGAGTACACCACAATGGTACTCAGTAAGTATGAAGCCTAACCTCGGTAGACTAGTGACGAGGCCAGGTCAAGGCACCTACTAGGACAAGATAAACAGAACAAAAATTTAATGACGGGAAGTAATGGAAAGCGGTGAAACGAATGCCAACAAAGTAGTTTAATAACATACACTAATGACTGAATTGTAAGCAAAAAGACAAAAAGAAGGAAACAAAATGAGAACCACAAATAATCTAATACAGACAAAACTGGTAAGACAAGGAAGAATAAAAGCAACAAAAACTTTTCAGCCAATAAGTCTTTTCAATATGAAATGCAGAATAAGAATCACAACTGAGGTACCACGTCGTATTCACATTTCACAATTTCAATCACAATCTTTCCTTATATCACCGTGTGAGCCTTACATTTAGTTTTGAAAATCATTTTTCTTGAAATATCTACACGCGTTTTAGCCTACCTTATCACACTGCGTGGCTTCAAGTAGTTCCCTACTAGCAACATGCGTATCAAGCCCACCTTTTCTCACCACATGCGTATCGACCCCTAGCCTTATACCACTACATGCGTATCAATATCACAATATAATAACAAATCGCACCAAAAGTGCCCATATGCCAAACCTTTGCCAAAAGAATCAACAATATAAATGTTTTCACAACAAAAGCCCATTGCTCAACCACAATGTGTACAAGAATATCAATAACACCAAAATAAATGTGAATTATTCAACAAGAAAGATACCTCAACAATTAACAACTTCACCTTAATGTGATAACAGCTCTTACAACTTCAACACCAATAACTCAACAACAAGATATTCCACAAAATAACAACTTCAAATAAAGGTGATTCAATAATTTAAGAGGTAACAAGATAATAAGGAAGATAACAATCAACTAAAACATATAAGAGCAAACAATAAGTAAGACGTAGAACAAGTGTTTGCAATGTCAAATAAAGCATGTAAGGATGCATTAACATATGTAAAAGTAGATTAAAAATGGGGAATATAACATGTCATGACAATTCGGTTAAAGGTATGGAAAGAGTCTAAATAACCTAAACCGATCAAATACCACATATAGCCCGTTTACTCACTTGTCACCTTGCATACACGACTTTCACATAATAAAAGTAGCACAATCAACCTAAATCCTAAGGGGTAGTTCCCCCACATAAAGTTAGACAAGATACTTACCTCAACTAGGCCAACTCAAACCTCAGAAATAGCTTTTCTCCTAAAATTCGCCTCCGCATGGCTCAAATCTAACCAAAAGTGACTTAATATCATCGACTAAATCCCGACTTTCCAGCCCTTATGTCTAGCTGCAAATGTCGCATTTGTGACACAGGGTTTGCATTTGCAAACCCTCGCAATTGAGAATCATGGATCGCATTTGCGATCCCTGACAACCTTAGTAGAAGGTGCAATTGAGACAAAGGCTTCGCAATTGCGAAGCTGGCTACCATCGCAAAAGCGAACCAAACCCAAGCCTGCTGACTTCGTAAATGCGAAGGGGGAAGTGGCAACTGCGACATTTAACCACAGACTGCCCCTTCGCAATTGCGAGGCTGGTGCTCACAATTGCGACAACAGAGCACCAACACACCAACAATTCCATTTTCAGTTCAAATCATTGCGCGACACATCATAAGTTCATCTGAGCCCTCGGTGCTCCAAATCAATCATCCAAACAAGTCTAAAAACATCATACAAACTTGCTCGTGCGATCAAAATGCAAATAACATCTAGAACTACAAATCGAACACCAACAAGCATGAATTTCAAAGTAAAGTTCAAGAACCTCTAGAATTGCAACCAAGCGTCTGAATCCTATCAAATCAACTCCAAATTTTGCAAACAAGTTCTAGATAGAATAAAGTACCTCTTCCAAGACCGTGTTGTACGAAGCCGAACCTAAATCATCTTAACTTTCCCTAAGGAATCTCAAACCAAATCGGTGCTCAAAAACCTAGTATCTCCCGGTTCAAACCAACCAGCTAGAGAACGACATTGTCTCCCATATATGGCCTCAAAAGGGGCCATTTGGATACTCGATTGGTAGTTGGTGTTGTAGGTGAACTTTGCAAGTGGCAAGAACTGATCCCAAGAACCACTGAAATCCATAACACAAACACGATTCATATCCTCTAATATCTGAATGGTGCGCTCGAACTGCCAATCCGTTTGAAATGATGTACTCAACTCAAACCGTGTGCCTAACTCATGCTGCACAACTCTCTAGAAACGTGATATGAACTACGTACCTTGATAAGAGATAATGGATACTAGCACACTGTGGATTCGAACAATCTCACAGATATAGATCTGAGCTAGCTGCTCTGAAGAATAGGAGGTCACCATTGGAATGAAATGAGCCGACTTGGTCAACATGCCCACAATCACCCATACTGCATCAAATTTCGTCAAATTCCGCGGGAGCCCAACAATGAATTTCATGATAACATGCTTCCACTTCCACTCGGGAATCTCAAGTCTCTGAAGCAAACCGCCTGGCCTCTGATGCTCATACTTCACCTACTGACAATTTAGGCATCGAGCCACATAGTCTACTATATCTTTTTTCATTCTCCTCCACCAATAGTGTTTTATCAAATTCTGGTACATCATAGAGGCACTAGGATGAATAGTTTACCACGAACTGTGGGCCTCCTCTAGGATCAACTCATATAACCCATCTACATTGGGCACACATACCCGTCCCTACATCCACAACACACCATCATCTCTGATAGAAACCTCCTTGGCATCACCGTGTTGTACTGTGTCTTTAAGGACAAGAAAATGAGGGTCGCCATACTGACGCTTTCTGATGCGTTCATCTAAGGAAGACCGAGAAATCACGCAAGCAAGAACTTGGCTGGGCTCCAAAACATCCAATCTCACAAACTGATTAGCCAAGGATTGAACATTCATGGCTAGTGGCGTTTCTTCTATCGGTAGATATGCAAAACTGCCCAAAACTCCCCGCCTTTCTAATTAAGGCATCGACCACCATGTTGACCTTCTCGTGATGATACAAAATAGTGATAACATAGTCTTTAAGAAACTCTAACCATCTCCGCAACCGTAAATTAAGATTTTTTTCTTGAACAGATGTTGGGGACTCTTGTGGTCGGTATAGACCTCACATAGAACGCCGTACAATTAGCGCCTCCAAATCTTCAATGCATGAACAATAACTGTCAATTCTAAGTCGTGCACTGGATAATTCTTCTCATGGATCTTCAACTACCGAAACACATAGGCAATTACCCTGCCGTTCTGCATCAACACCCCATGAAGCCCAATATACAACGTATCACAATACACAGTGTAAGACCCAGAACCCGTAGGCAATACCAATACCAGGGCTATATTCAAAGAAGTCTTGATATTTTGAAAGCTCGCCTTACACTCCTTGGACCATCTGAAAGTAGCACCTGGCCAAACCAAGGAAACTCTGAATCTTAGTAGCCGAAGACGGTCTGGGCCAACTCTAAATTGCTTCAATCTTCTTTAGATCTACCTTGATCCCCTCACTCGACACCACATGACCCAAAAATGCCATGGAATCAAGCTAGAATTCACAATTTGGAAATTTTGCATATAATTTCTTCTCTCTCAAGGTCTAAAGCATGATCCTCAGATGCTGCTCATGATCCTCTCGACTGTGGGAGTACAAGATGTCATCAATAAATACAATGACAAATGAATCAAAATATGGATGGAATACAATGTTCATCAGGTGTATAAATGCTATTGGGGCATTGGTCATCGTAAATAATATCACAAGAAACTCGTACTGACCATATCGAGTTCTGAAAGCAATCTTCGGAATATCCAGATCCCGAATCTTCAGATGATGATATCTTAACCTCAAATCAATCTTTGAGAACACTCTGGCACCTTGAGGATGGTCAAATAAGTCATAAATACAGGGTAATGGATACATTTTCTTTACTGTAACCTTGTTCAACAACTGATAATCAATATACATCCGTATAGAACCATCCTTCTTCTTCACAAACAGAATCAGACCACCCCACGGTGAAACACTAACTCCTACAACAGTTCCTTCGACTCCTTCAACTCTGCTGGTTCCATATGATATGGTGGATAAAAATGGGCTGAGTGCCCGACAATAAGTCAATACAAAAATCGATATATCAATCGGGTGGCATGCTTGGAAGATCTGCTAGGAATAGATCTGGGAACTCTCTCACTACCTGAACTGACTCAACGGTAGGAGTATCAGCACTGATATCTCTCACAAGGGCTACATATGCATCACACCCTTTCTCACCATTTACTCTGCCTTTATAAAGGACACAACCCTGCTAGAAATATATTATAGTGAACCCCTCCACTCTAAATGCGGAAAACCTGGCATAACTAGTGTCATAGTCTTGGCATGATAACCCATAATATCATGATAGGGAAACAACCCGCCCATGACCAAGATCACATCAAAGTCTACCATATTAAGTAGAAATAGATCAACTCTGGTCTCAAAACCACCAATAACAACTAAACACGACTGATACACACAGCCCACAATAAAAAGATCACCCACAGGCATGGACACATACACAAGAGAACTCAAAGAATCACGAGATATATCCAAATATAAAGCAAAGTAAGATGACACATATGAGTAAGTGGATCCCGAATCAAATAAGACTGATGCATCTCTATGACAAATTGGAACCATAACTGAGATGACTGCATCTGATACGACTGCCTCTATCCTACCCGAAAAAGCATAGAATCTAGCTTGGCCTCCCCCTCTAGGGTGGCCTCTACCAGTCTGACCCCACCCCTAGCTGGTGGTGCGGGTGGAGCGGCAACTAGAGATGCAACCATGGCCTATGAAATCTGAGGACTAGGTGGAATCCGTGGAGCCTGAGTAGTCTGTGGAGATGCACCCCTCCTGAGTCTGGGGCAGCTCCTCACCATATGTCGGGATATCACCACACTTAAAGAAAGCTTTCGGTGGTTGTGGCTACTGATACTGGTTCTGGCCTGGTCGGCTAGACTGACAATGAAGGCACCCCGTGCATGAAGTGCTCTAGAAAGTGGATGAGCAAAGTGGGAAACCTGGGACCTCGAAATAGCCGGAGCACCACTAGAAGCTAGAAGTGATGAATAAGGTGGATGTCTCACATAGACTTTACCATGACGGGATGCAGCTGGGGCGCGAGCACCACTATGTCCTCCTGAATCTCGAGGCCTCTTGGCCTCCCTGTCCTCTCTCTCACGGCCATGATTACCCTCCAAACTCTGTGCGGTCTCTACCACATATCGGTATGGAGTATTTGTCTCCAATTCACAATCCAATGTGAATCTAATACCATAGTTGAGCCCCTCGATGAATTGAGAACTCTCTCTCTAACTGTAGAGACAAAAGTAGGTGCATGTCTGGACAACTCAATAAATCTTATGGGATACTCTGACACTGTCGTAGCACCTTGGCGCAGATGCTCAAACTCTGTGCACTAATAATAAGTGTGGATTGTAACCACTTATTAGTATCTTCTTGCTTTAGTTTTAGTTCGAAAGTGTTAATTCTTGTTCCCAAAACTAATGAAATTGTGCAAATTGCAGGCATGTTGGAGAATTGGAACTTTCGAAGAATTCTAACTCAAAAAGGAGTATTCCAGCTCATAAAGGAAAGAAGGAGTGCATGAGGCCAAAATGCGGTCACCAGAACTGGTACCTGAAGCTCAGAGGATTCTTTGAGAAATTTGGTCCGCATACTAAATGTGAGGTAGCAAAACATGGTCGCACTAACAAGAATCCAAAAAGTTCAGAGAATGTGCAAAACAACCAAGGGTGAAGCCTTGCCAAGAGTGCAGATGCGGAAGGAAAAGTGCGTCCGTAGAAGCTGAAGTGTAACCGCAAATAGAATTGTGCCGTTGCATAATCTCTACACTTTCCAGAGCTAAGAAAAGTGCGAACCGTAGATGGAATTGGGACATTATAAGTAAACGAGAAATACTTTTTAGGGGCAGTTTTGTAATAGTTTAAGCTCTAGCTGTTATATTTTACCGTTTTGGGTTATTAGTGACTATTTTGGGTTAAGAATTATTATTTTTATCAATTTAATCTTAGTTATGTCTTTAATTAGTTCTTATTTGTTTTCTTCAACTTCTACCATGAGTAGCTAGATTTTCTCTACGGTTGTGACTCAACCTTAGTGTGTAAACCTTATATGTGATTAATTTTAATGCTTGTTTATGATTGAGTGCTTATTAATTAGACTTGTTCATGAATTATTTCTAGAATTAATGGTTGCAAACATTGATTCATGCCTGTTTGACTTGGTTCTTACTTGAGAAAGAGGGACTTAGTCTAGGAAAAATTGGGCTAGCAAGAAATTAGGCTACTTAAGGTTATGTCTAGTCTAATTAAAGGGTTCGAAATAGAGATAGGGAAAACCCTACTTGAGCTTATATAAACTATTTGAACTGATACCCAATTGGACTTGAGAAAGCCAATTTGGGCGAAATCACTCTATAACCGAGAGGTATTGAGTGGGTAATTTAGAGTTGAGAGTTATGATACACCCCCGTTACTAAAACGAGCATCATTGTGATTTACCCATTCGGTTAGCACCAACGTGAAGTTCATATCCCCAGGACTTTTACCCATATGATAAAAACAACAAAAATAATTACCCGCTTTCTAGCTTTTTCTCCTTAGTTCAATCTTGTTTGTGTTAATTTTAGAAGTAGAAAACAAAATTCCTTGTTCGGAAGCGCAATTGACCTATTTCATTTACTCTCATCAGGTGTACACCCTAACACCCATATTAAACTCCCCGAGGAAATTGACCCCGCTCTTGTTCGGTACTATTCTTCCAACGAACGTTTCCATTCATTATTGAGTGCGAATTGGACGTGGATCAATTTTTGGCGTTGTTGCCGAGAGTTTTAATGGTGTTAGCTATATATTTGAGTTTGTTCTTGAAATATATTCTTTCCCTTTAGTGTTACTAACTTGTTGAAGAAATCGTAGGTACAAAATGGCGAACAATAAGCTTAGAAATATTCCATTGGGGGACTTGGACGGCAAGAAGGAACAACTCGATGAGGTACCTCAAGTGCCACAAACGAATCGTCGAGGCCAGGGTCAACAAGAAAACGTGCCTATACCATCCCCACCTCCACCACCACAACCATAAGCGACACAACACCGGATATTTCCCAATGAAGGTTATGCTACCGCAATAGTCCCCCCTCGAGTTAGGGCGGGAGACTTTCAAATTTCCAATCTAATGGTCACTTTTCTAGAGCAACGAGGCTTTTTCACTAGTACGCCAAGTCAAAATGCCGATGAATATTTGAAGGGCTTTGTGGATACGTGTTGGGTGAGCAAGCAAACTAATATTTCCGAGGATGGTTTGAGGCTAAGGCTTTTTCCCTTCTCTAGGATGAATTGGCGGCAAAGTTTATTGCTATGTTTTTCTCTCCCGGGCATATAACTACTCTTAGGGATGAAATATTGAATTTCAAACAAGATTCCAATGAACCTTTGCATGAGATTTATGAGAGGTATCAGACAATGGTGAAAGAGTGTTCAAATAATGATATGACTGATAACATGATCCAACAAACCTTCTACCGTGGTAGCAATACTACGAACAAATGTGTGGTCAATCAATTGTCCGGTGGCAACTTTATGACAACACCTTATGCGGAGGCATGTGAAATTTTTGATAAGATGGCGGAAACGTCGTTGTCTTGGAAATATCGAGCTAATGTTCCACAAGGTTATCCTAACATGATACACCTCCACAAAGAGTTGCAAGACCATGGGCAAGACATTGCCGAATTGACAACAACCATGACTCAACTAGCAAAAGCCCAACATAATCAAGTGCAAGCTCCTACGAAAGTTCATGCTTTGGAGGGAGTAAATGTATTGGTGAACAAGAAGAGGACAAAGGGTCCACAAATGCAAACCCGAGTAGAGAATTATGTGCAAGATGATGGTGGTTTTGATCAAGATGCTTCTTATCATGAGCAAGAAGAGGAAGTTCAATATGTGAACAATTTTCAAGGGCAAAGAAACAACTTCCAAGGATTCAACCAACAACAATGGCGACCAAACAATAACCAACGCAATTGGAGTTCTAACAATCAAGAAAATTGGGGTGGAAATAACCAAGGAAATTATGGAGGAAATAATCAAGGTGGTTGAGGAAACAATCAAGGAAACCAAGGGTCGGATTTTCAAAGGGCACCAATGTATCAACAACCGAGCAACCTACCTCCTTATCCTTCCCATGGTTCAAATTCTTCAAACAATAAGATGGGTCATATTGAGAATGTGTTTAAGTAAATGATGGAAAAGAATCAAATTCTGGATGCCCAACTTGCCTCACACAACACATCAATCCGTAATCTTGAAGTTCAAATGGGCAAATCTCTCAAGCTCTAAATTCTCGTCCTAAAGGTGCACTACTAAGTGACACGGTGGTGAACCCAAATGGTGGTAACAATACGGGAAATGCTATGGGTTATCACAAGAAGTGTAAGAGGGGGGAATTCCCCCACCTCAAGTGAAAGACGTCTTGTGGATGATGACCAAGTGATACTAGAGGATATCATCCTAAACAATGTTGTTCAAGCAAATGATGAAGTTCAGATTGACATTGATAATAGTGTTGAAGAGACTCAAGAGGAGGTGAACCCGCCTAGGGATCACATCATTGACATACCGGAGCCAATAGTGAAAAAGGAAAGGGACCATTTCCTAAGCCTCCACCTCCCTACCCTCAATACTTGCCAAGTAAAATGGAGAGAATCAATTCAAGAAGTTCATTCAAATGATGTAGAGTCTTTCAATTAATGTGCAATTGGTAGAATATTTGGAACAAATGCCTGATTACACAAAGTTTATGAAAGATCTTGTGACCAAGAAGAGGTCAGTGAATTTTGAAACTATCAAGGTCACTCATCATGTGAGTGCAATTGTTCATTCCACGGCTCCTAAGTTGGAAGATCTCGGTGCTTTCATGATTCCTTGTACAATTGTGAGTGCCAAATTTGCTAAAGCTATTTGTGATCTTGGGGAGAGCATTGATTTGATGCCCTATTCGGTTTTCAAAACTTTGGGAATTGGTCAACCAAGACCCACATCTATGAGGTTGCAAATGGCCGATCGTAACACGAAGAGGCCGTTGGGAGTGATTGAGGATGTTTTGGTTCGGGTTGATAAGTTCAGTATTCTAGAGAACTTTGTTATCCTAGATTGTGATTATGAAGTGCCTATCATTCTTGGGAGACCTTTCCTTGCTATGGGTAAGGATCTTTGTGAATTGGAAGCTGGATAACTCACTTTCTAGATTGGTTATGATGGTATTCCATGTGTGTAAGTCTATGCAGAGAACAAATAGTAATGAGGTGTGTTCTTTTGTGAATTTAGTGACCAATGTTGTTATTTATGATATAAGTGATACAATCAACGATGGTGATATGTTGGAAGCTTTTTTGCTCAATTTTGATGATGGCGAGAAGAATGGTTTCATGGAGTGTGTTAACTCTTTGCAAGGAAGGGGTTGTACAAATATGCACCCTGGAAATTATATTTGGATCTTGAGAATAGGAAGACTCCTCTTACAAAGCCTTCTATTGAAGATCCACCTACTTTGGAGTTGAATCCATTGCCTCCATACCTTCGATATGAATTTATTGGTCCTTGTTCTACTTTACCGATTATTCTTTCCTTTTTTTTGACTAATCTACAGGTTGATTCCACATTGACGGTGTTGCAAAAGAGGAAGAAGGGTATTGGGTGGACTTTGGGGAATATTAGGGGTATAAGCCTCCGCATTTTGCATGCATAAGATCAAGTTGGAGGATGGTGATTAACCGTTAATTGAACATCAAATAAGACTGAATGAGTCTATGCAAGAAGTGGTCAAGAAATAGATTATCAAGTCGTTGGATGCCGGGGGTTGTCTACCCCATCTCCGATAGTTCATGGACCTCTCTGGTTTAATGTGTCCCAAAGAAAAGGGGCATGAAAGTTGATACCAATGATAAGAATGATTTTACTCCTATAAGAACGGTGATCGGTTGGAGGGTTTGTATGGATTATCGTAGGCTCTACAAAGTCACAAGGAACGATCACTTTCCACTTCCTTTCTTAGAACAAATTTTAGATAGATTGGAAGTCCGTTCTTTCTATTGTTTTCTTGATAGGTACTCGGGCTACAACCAAATTCTTATTGATCCTAAGATCAATAGAAAACAACCTTTACATGTCCTTATGGTACTTTTGCTTTCAAGAGGATGCCATTTGCTTTGTGCAATGCACCAACGACTTTTCAACTGTGTATGATGGCTATTTTTATGGACATGGTGGAGGACTATCTTGAAGTTTTCATGGATGACTTCTCGGTGGTTGGGGATTCTTTGGATGATTGTCTTACAAATTTGGACAAAATTTTGGCTAGATGTGAAGAGACCAATTTGGTACTCAATTGGGAGAAATGTCAATTCATCGTTGAGTAAGGTATTGTCCTTGGCCATAAAATCTCAAGGAATGGAATTGAAGTTGATAAGGCGATGATACAGATGATTTCTAGGCTTCCACCCCAACTTTGGTGAAGGGTGTGCGGAGTTTCTTAGGCCATGCGGGTTTCTACTGGCACTTTATCAAAGATTTTTCTAAAGTGGTGAACCCATTGTGTAAGCTCCTTGATAAGGATGCCAAGTTCCATTTCAATGATGATTGTATGAGGGCTTTTGAACTTTTGAAGCTCAAGTTGACAACCACTCCTATCATTACTGATCCTAATTGGAGTTTACCTTTTGAATTTTTGTGTGATGCAAATGATGTAGCGGCTGGGGCTGTTTTGGGGCAATGTATTAACAAGGTTTTTCATACAGCTTGCATGCTAGTAAGACCGTGAATAATTCCCAAGTCAATAACACCGTTACGGAAAAAAATCTCCTTGCTATTGTGTTTGCAGTTGAGGCGTTCCACCCGTACTTTATGGGTGCCAAAGTTATTGTCCACACGCATCATGCGGTGCTTCGCTATATAATGAGAAAAAAGGATTCTAAAGCTCAGTTGGTGATATGGTTACTCTTGTTGCAAGAATTTGATATTGATATTCAATATAAGAAAATTAGTAAAATCCAGGTGGCGGTCCACTTATCTCGTTTGGAGGAGGAGGGGAAGCCACATGATGGCCTTGAAATCAATGACTCTTTACCCGATGAGCAGTTATTGGCAATTTCAATGAAAGAGGTGCCGTGGTTCGCGGATTTGGAAAACTTTCTTGTGAGTGGAATCATTTCGGATGAGTTCTCTTCAAACCAAAGGAAGAAGCTCAAAAGAGATTGTCAAGATTATTATTGGGATGAATCATACCTTTTCTCAAATTTGTACAAATATGTTGATTAGAAGGTGTGTACTAGAAGAAGAGCAAGGCGATATTCTTGGTGCTTGTCATTCTTCGCCATATGGTGGTCATCATGGTGGAGCAAGAACGACGACCAAAGTTTTAGTTGTGATTTCTATTGGCCTAATCTTTACAAGGATGGAAGTGACTTAGTGAAAGATGTGATGAATGTCAACGGGCCGACAAAATCTCAAAGAAAAATGAGATACCTCTCACAACTATCTTGGAGATTGATATTTTCGATCTTTGGCATTGACTTTATGAGCTCTTTTGTCAGTTCTTGTGGAAACACTTACATCTTAGTCACGGTGGATTATGTGTCCAAATAGGTTGAGCCCATCGCCTTACCCAACAATGAGGCGACATGTGTAGTGGATTTCTTGAAGAAGAATATTTTTACAAGATTTGGTACTCCACGTGCAATCATAAGTGATGGGGGTCACACTTTTGCAACAAGTCTTTTGATACTTTACTTAGCAAGTATGGTGTTAATCACAAGGTCACGACTTCCTATCATCCACAAGATAGTGGTCAAGTGGAAGTCTCCAACCAGGAGATAAAGAGTATCTTGTCTAAAATGGTGAACGCTAATCGGACGGATTGGTCAAAGAAGCTTGATGATGCGTTATCTTCTGGTTCCACTAGAGCACAAGGCAATTTGGGCTTTAAATAAATTGAATCTTGATTTGGATATCACCGCTAACTTACGGGTTGCACACTTGAATGAATTGGATGAGTTTCGGTACCATGCATACGAGAGTTCGTCATTGTATAAATAAAAGGTGAAATATCTTCATGCAAGTACGTTTGGATCAAAGAGTTGAAGGCGGGTGATCTTGTATTGTAGTTTAACTCAAGGTTGAGGATGTTTCCCAGGAAGCTCAAGTCCAAGTGGAGTTGTCCTTTTGAAATTGTTTGTGTGACACCCTTCGGTGCATTGGATTTAAATAACAAGAACAATGAAATATTCTGAGTCAATAGTCACTGGGTGAAGCACTACTTGGGTAAAGTTGAAGAGAGCCACGTGGTGGCGGTTCTTTACTTCACTTGAATATACTGAGACATTGCGTCGTGCCGCGACGTTAAATCAGGCGCTTCTTGGGAGGCCACACAAGTTCTTTTCCTTTTCCTTTTGTAGTTAGATGTTATTTGTTGTTTTTAACTTAATTTGAAGTGTGCTATAGGGTTGAGCATCGCATACAAGAAGGGGGAACAAAATGGCTAAGTTTAGAAGGAAATGCAGACCACACATTTTAATTGTGCAGCTGCAAAAATAAATGTGCCACAACAGAAGAGCTTGTGCGGCCGCAAATTTCACATACGAACTGCACTTTTAGAAACTTAACCAGATGTAAAATTACATACTCTCTGATGTTTTTCCCTGTCAGTGCGGGGCTATTCTGCGACCGCACTAAAAAATGTGCGGACTGCACACGAGGAACAAAAATTAATGCCCAGGTGAAAGACTGCGGACCACACATGGAATTGTGCGGCCGTACTCGGACCCTTCCCCTCTCATTAACTCTAAGTATACATAGGAGTTTTGCATTCATTTTACACTTTTCATCCACCTTAGAATCACTATTTCTCTACAAGCTTAACGGATGACATTTTACTATCAAACATACACTCCCATCTGTGCTCACATGATCTAGTACACTCACTTCATCTGGTATGCTTCACTCCATGTTAATATTTTGTGTTATTTTAATTTTTAAGTTTTAGCTTCTTTTTTTAGGCCATCTGTTATTATAGTTCATCCATGTGTCCATGTGGGATAGATATGTACTTAGCAGTTGTTAATAAATGCTAAGATGGGTTGGGTTGGTTAAATTTTATGTGTACACCACGTTTCCATATTGATTTGAACAAGTAATTGCAAAATCTAAGTAAGAACACTGACTGCTCGTTAATTTTTGAAATCTGAGGCCGCACTTTAATTCTGCGAACTGCAGAATTCTTGGAGGGCCCGTATTTTGGGTCCGCATTGCTATCATAGACTTGTCTCTTGAAACAACAAAAGTGCGGACCATACTTATAATTCTGCAGACCGCAGATGACTTATGTGGCCGCAATTTGGCTGTCGCACTGCCTTTAGAGAGGAGGTGTCTGAGCATTTGATATTTCTTGCAAGAAGTGCGGCCCCCTTCCCATTCTGCAGCCGCTCATCAGAAAAGTGCAGATTGCAAATCCTATTTTCTGCAGCAAGTTCATCATGTTGTAACTCTATTGTGTCCAAAATGTTCTCCTTTGCTTACATAAGTCTTAACTGTGTTGAATGATGATGTGTAACTAACAATCCTCTTTGTTTTGATACGGATAATGGTTCGATCATGAGACTGCAACGAAACTGCCAAGGTTAGAGAAGAGTCTTCTAGGGGTTGAGGCAGAGGTGCTTTGCCCCTCAATGTGCCGAAGACTATTCGGAATAAAGCCACATCAGGTAGAGGGAGGGGTGCAGACCTGGAAGATTCTATTTCTAATGCCCCGTCTAGGGAGGGTAACTCTGTGTCTATTATGGAGGAGCAGACAACATATCATTCCAGTCCACAAGGGCGATCTAAGCCTCTGGATGTGCCTTCATAATCTCACAACACTTTTGAGGGCTCGAAAAGTGATAGCCAGGCTTCAGAGGCAGCTGCTCCAGTGTCTGGTGCACAGGATATTCCATATGATGGGAGAGAGGAAGAAAGTACATCCACCGGGGTTGATCGATCAAAGAAAAAGGAAGCATGAGAAGATAGATTTTTGAGCTTGCCTGCCTTTCCTGATTTTCGAATGTCGTGGCCGTTGAGGTCATTGACACATGAGGGGTAGTTTCTATTGAAAGATCTTGATAGATACAACCCTGCAGTTCTGGAGCAGTTCAAGATGAGAAAAGTATGGATGCTGTTTACTGAGAAGGTAGTGGATGTTAAGGAGAAACTTGTTCGCGAGTTTTATGCCAATATTTCACACATTCACAAAGGGACAAAGGCGACCAAAGTACGCAATCTCAAGGTGAAGTTTGATCTGCATAGTTGAACGCGTACTTGGGATTTGAGGACATGGATCCAAAGGAGTACCTAGGGAAGTTGGCCTTGAAAGAAGAGGCCTGGTCGTGGCTTGCTGAGATCTTGGCACTGGGACCACCTCCACCATGGGTTACTGTTGCGGTACCTATTCTCCAGAGTACATTGAGCTTCGAGGAAAAAGGTTGGCAAACCTTTATGTGTAGCAGACTTGACCCGTGACAAAATGAGAACAACCTGCCTATTCCACGTGCTGTTTTAATGGCTTCTATCATGGCCGGGTACTCGATCAACGTGGGTGCCATGATGTCGGGAAACATTTCTTTGGTGGCACAGTTGAATAACTCTGCTTACCCCTACCCCAGCACTGTTACATAGTACCTCACAGATGCAAAGGTAGAGCCCAAGCTGTTTGATACAAAGGCAAAGCCTAAAAAGCCATTTGAGTAGTACTCACTGCACGATTTGAGCAAACCAAAGAAGAGTGATCAGTCTTCTACTACGGCCGGCCAGTCTGATAAGCCGATAGTGGTAGTTTTAGTTTCTGACATAGTTGATATTCTACCTACCTCAGCTGATCCCTCTACCAGTGCAGGAGCAGCTATACCTGAGCTTCCATCTTCATCGTTACCACAGCTCCCAGGGCAGCCCCTACTCCAATTTTGAGGCCGATACCAATACCTACACGCCCACTTTCAACTTTGCGAGTGTCCCAGACATTGGCGAGTCTCAACAACTGGATGCAGGAAGCTATTTCAAAGGTTTCTAAGATATCTAGTACAGTTGCAGTGTAGTCATCCACACAGACACCGCGCGATTCTATTGAGCTTGATGAGAAGCTGGGCAAGATTTTGGACAACCAGAAGGTTATTATGGACACCCTGGTACATCGTTTAGTTATAGAGGGCTTGACCAAGCAGGTCAAGAAGATGAGGAAGTCTCAAGCCAGCAAGAGATCAGCGGACAAGATACGAGCTGAGGTGGCCCAGCTAGCTATAGCTGGGGATTTTCCCATTGATATACTGCTTAACCCAGACTAGTCCGCCCTAGATCGATCTGCAGAGGTTGCTCCAACTGGCTAGTTTGAGGAGCCATGCCTTGCCGCCGACACTACTGATGCAGCGCGTGCGATGTTCACCTCTCCCACCACTCGTAGATATGATGATGATGATATTCAGTTATGCTGATGGGGACACTGAGATGTCCAAGGATGCTTAGGGAGTTTCTTTGCCCTCTCTCCTTTTACTCTTATTTTGTTAAGAATTGGGGACAATGATTCTTTTTATGTTAGTAGTTTTCATGTTTTTCGTTGTAGTGTGGATAATAAGCCTTTGGTTTTTTAACGCCACTGTTCTTTCCAAAGGTAGTGTTTCGTGTGAACTGGGTGACTCTTCCTGAGGATGGACGGTGTGACAACTTTTTTAAGGGAATGTGTCCGTTTTTGTATTTAGGTAATAATAATAGTAGTAGTAATGAATAAAATCCCTAATCAAATCATTCTCTAAAAAGATTTGTTCATGCTTCATTT
This sequence comes from Nicotiana paniculata, assembly GCA_005239505.1. Lineage (NCBI taxonomy): Eukaryota > Viridiplantae > Streptophyta > Magnoliopsida > Solanales > Solanaceae > Nicotiana > Nicotiana paniculata. The sequence continues at coordinate 82,258 of ML356513.1, forward strand.
GGCACCAACACACTTAACTGTGTGCTTATGGTTTGAAACAAGTTTTTTTGAAGAAAATAACTCTAGTTAGTGACTTTGAGACCCTTGAGTTGACTTTGATAGTCATTGAGTGGTTGATTGGACCATAGTGATCTTTAACTTGATTTTGAATGTTGTAGGCTTTAGACTCTATCCTCTTTTACGGTCTAGTTGCATGAGGGGTAAGGTGATTTTTGTTGCTAGTCCAAGTATTTGCGTGAATAGTCTAGAACTTGCCCCGAATGTGTTTCAAGGAGAAATCCTAGGTTTGCTTGGTTTGGAAGATGATTGTAGGATTTCTTTGGCCCGTTCGAGCTTTTTATTGCCACATGTAACGACCCGACCGTTCGTTTTGAGCTCTAGCGTGTCATTCGGCAGTTTAAGGCCATGAGTAGCTTCATTTCAGGTATCATGACTTGCACGCATAGTCGGTATTGAATTTCAGGAATTTCAATGTTGATTTGGAAAGAGAATTCTCATTTCGGAAGCTTTAAGTTGGAAGAATTGGTTAGGTGGTGATTTTGAGTAAAGGACTTCGGAATCAGGATCTGGAGGTTCCAACAGGTTCGTATGATGATTTCGTACTTGGACTTATGTCCGGGTTGGGTTTTGGATGGCCCGGGAGCATTTTAGTGCCTATTGTGGAAGTTGGCGTTTTGGAAGAAATTCATAAATTTGGATGTCCGTTTAGGATTCCGAGTTCGGGAATAGATCCGTATGGTGATTATAGTATTGGGAGTGCTATCGGAAGTAATTTGGAGGTCCGTAGGTCATTTTGGAGTCATTTGGCTAAAGATAAAAATTTGAAGGTTTTTGAGAAGTTTGACCGGAAGTGGACTTTTTGATATCGGGGTTGGATTATGATTTCGGAAGTTGGAGTAGGTCCGTAATGTCGAATGTGACTTGTGTACAAAATTTGAGGTAAATTGGACGTGATTTAATAGGTTTCAACATCGAATGAAGAAGTTTGAATTCCTAAAGTTCATCAAGTTTGAATTGGGATGTGATTCAAGATTTTAGCGTTGTTTGATGTGATTTCAAGCCTCGAGCTAGTTCGTTTATGTTTTTAGACTTGTGCGGGTGTTTGGTTTGGAGCCCCAGGGGATCGGGTGAGTTTCAGAGTAGCTTCAGAGCATTTTGTTGAGAAGAAGAATTTCTGGTGCTGGTGCGATCGCAATTGCGATGTTTTGGTTGCGAATGCGCTCATCGCATTTGCGAGTTCATTTTCGCATTTGCGAACTAGGCGGCTGAAGGGAAGGTTCGCATTTGTGACAAGTGGGTCGCTTTTGCGAGGCCTGAAGGGTTCGCATTTGCGGACCATGTATCGCATTTGCGAAATGGGACAATTCAGTCGGGGGTCGAATTTGCGATGCATTCTTCGCATTTGCAATCTCCCTGTCGCAAATGTGACATCTGCGACTGGAACAAAGGGCTTTATATTCCGAGACTTAGTCCATTTCCCTCATTTTCCCACTTGGTTGTAGGTGATTTTTAGAGCATTTGAGAAGGGGTTTCATCGTCATCGAGAGGTAAGTGATTTCTTCTAGTTATGGGATTAAATGCAAGGATTATATATGGATTCAAACATGTAAAATTGTAGAATTTTTGGGATTTTGAATAAAATGTAAAAATTGGTATTATTGGATTTTTACCACGAATTTGGGAATGGAATTAAAAATAAATTATATATTTGAGTTTATGGGTTTATGGATAAAGTTTATCTTCGAAAAATTTCAGAATTCGGGCACGTGGACCCGAGGGTAATTTCTATCGACTTTTCGAATGGAGTTGGAAATTGTTGTGAATAGGATTATAATGAGTATTAGAGTATATATTTATGGAAATTTCTCAATATTTGACTAGTTTTGGAGCGTCGAGCATCGATTTGAGTTTTTTGAAGGGCTTGGGAGCCGGTTTTGGAACTCCGGAGCGAGGTAAGTCTCCTTTATAACCTTGTAAGAGGGAATTCACCCCATAGGTGGACTAAATTATTATGCGCTTCTATTTGTGGGGGCTACGTACGCACGAGGTGACAAGAGCCGTACGTAGCTCCTAGCTATGCCTATGTCCGGGTAGTTTTAGGTTTATATAATGCCTTGTTGATATTGTTATTGATTTATGTTCATCGTTCGCCTTGAGAGGGAGCGAGATTGAGTTCGCTTATTAAATGTTTTGAGAGGAGTTGAAAAAAAATTAAGAATTTAAGATTTAAAAGGTTTCGTTTGAACTTCATAATTTCGAAAGGAATTGAGGAATATTATAATATCTTAAGAAATCTATGTGTAACCGCGTCGCATTAATGTTTCGCGAGCGGGGTATTTCCTTCTACTACTCTTATGGGATCGGGCCGTTCGCCTCGGCAGGATTTATGTACCACAGTCTCATGGGAGCGGCCCGTTTGCCTCGGCAGGATAATAGATATGTCTATGGTTCGCGCTATTCGACCCTCTGGCAGTGTACAATTTACTTTTATGTTGGATCAGGCCGTACGCCTTGGCATTTCCTATATATATATATATATATATATATATATATATATATATATATATATATATATATATATATATATATATATATATATATATATATATNATGGAATCGTGCGTAATATTTGGCTAGAAGCTAGTGTATCTGAGGGTTTTCCCCTTATTTGAATTATGACAACCTCCTTGATGAAATCCACTCTTTCTATGTGTATGCTCCGGTTACGGAGGGAACTTGTTAGTTGAGAGCTGAGTAAATTGTAAAGAAGGGAATTGTACCACATAATTTATACTTCTTTGTTTCATATATATTACTCTGTTTCATATTTATTCATTTCTTTACCGTACCTGATATTATTGGACCACTAGTAAGTGTCGGAGTTGACCCCTCGTCACTACTTCTTCGAGGTTAGACGGGATACTTACTGGGTACAAGTTGTTTTTGTACTCATGCTACACATGCTGTACATGTTGATGTACATGTACATGTATGGATAGTGGTCTTGTGGGTGCAACGACGTGGTTGATACGGGGACTTAGGTGAGCTGCATCTTATGAGACGATCCGCAATCACCAGAGTCTCCTTCAGAGTACTTGTATCATTCTTTCTGTCCAAATTTGTATTCCGTACAGTTATTGTATTTTATTTTACTTCCCACTAAATGCTCATGCACTTGTGACACCGAGTTCTAGGATGTATATGGGATTGGTTAGTATTGAAAAACAGTTGAAGATATTATTACCTACTTGGTGAAGCTCATTATTTATTGTTTAATGTAAGGAAAATAAATGATTTAAAAAAAAAAATTAAAATGAGAATTTAATTAACCATTTAGTGTTGGCTTACCTGACAGTGGTGTCCGGCTCCATCACGACCCTTAATGGGTTTTGGGTCATGACAACGTGATATCAGAGCACTAGGTTCCCTTAGGTCTCACGAGTCATGAGCAAGTCTAGTAGAGTCTTGCGGATCGCTACGAAGACGTTTGTACCTATCTTCGAGAAGCTACAGGGCTGTTAGGAGTACTTCCATTCTTGATTCCTCATCGTGCGGTTTGATTGCTTTGAGGCTCATGCCTATGTTTCTTTCCTACTCAATCTTACGCGACGTGAAAAGCTTGCCATAAATCGGGAATTTGAGGAATTGTAATGGTACTATTGATGTGATGGTAGGATGCTTGCCCATGTGTTGGGGTAGTGAATGACTTGAAAGTAGGTCTGCTTAAAGTGTGATTCAGAGATTTGGTATTTTATTTTCTGTGGAGGAAAGGCAATTGGGCTATAAATATTCATGTTTGAATTGATAGAGTAACGAGACTTGGTGTTTACAAGTGTGGTGGAATTTTCATCTGCGACGTGGTGGAATCTCATCGATTGAGTGTGTTAAGTTCGCCGTTGTTATGATCTTCTACAATTTGCCTTTGGGGTAGGATATGGTGAGATAGTGTCAGGGAATCAGCTGTCAGAGATCGCGGTGTGTAGTGTTTCAGGATTGGGTGGGTGTTTGTAATGTTGACGACTCGAGAAATATGATCCTCAGAAAGGTTTAACGTGGTAGTGTCTACTGGTTCAAGTGCTGTAGAGATATATATTGATTTAAAGCAACAACTAGGCAGCAAAGGTTGAGGAAAGAAGGGTGGCAAGTGTCAGGCAGTTGTTAAATTTCTAGAAGACAAATGTAAGAAGTGAAAGTCGAGTAGTTGCTTAAAGGAGTAAGTTCAACCTAAGTGGGAGAGTGGCAGAGTAGCATAAGGGTTCAGTGGTAGGGTAACTACACACCTTGAGGAAAGTTGGAGGGATTTGGGAATTTTAGTGGACGGCGATTGGGTCTACTAGCTTAATTTGAAATATTGGATATTATACGACGGGAGATTAGGTGCAACAGAAAGGAGTTGTTTGATATGATAAACTATACACCATGAATTTGGATCGGAATGTACTATCACACATTTAGTAGATGTCCATAAGGAGTGAACAGACTTGTATAGTTGGTGAATGAGAACGGGCTCAGGATGGGTTATTGATGTCGTAGTGATTGTATCCCCATGCAGCGACGTTGGAAGATGTCGATGTGTAATTTCCACAGGTGGGTTATCTCTGTGAGAAGGTCAGCGGTCGTGTGGTTGGCGAAGTTTCTGCGAAGAATTTTACTGACTATCCAGTAAGAGGTCGAATATGTGAATGTTTCTAGGGATGCATAGTGTTCATGAAATTCTAACGGAAGGATTTCGAGGAATTTGGCGGTTGATTGCGCAAGGTCATGTCATCAATGAAGAAAAAAATCTTGGTGGATTCTAGAGTTGTGTAATGGGTGGCTCCAAGCCAAGTGGGAGAGTCCCACCGCTTATGGCTGGGTTGCATGGTCGACTTTTTATGGGATTTCTGGCTATCGGTATGTTGGTGAGTTATTGCAGCTAATGGAAAGGAAGATAAGCGGTAATTTAAGCATAGGATTTGATAAATGTGTGCTATAATCATCCTTATTGACTCATGTTCAAGCTTTGGGAAGATTCAGGGCTTATGCTTTGTACGAATGTGAGCTATAAGAGAGTGATTCTGTCGGGTGCTTCATTGAGATGGGTGTTCACGTGCCAGCAGAGCCTTGGACTTGATTATATTCGTGACCAAGCCAGAGTGGGTGACTCTCAACAACGATCCTAGTGAATTCAAAGGCTAAAATGCGGTGCCTAAGGATTTCAAACCCGCGGTATGGTTAAGAATTGAGCTTTTATACCGGATTATGATAAGAGGCACAAAATGTAAAGGGGAGTAAATGACTTCGGAGTTGTAGAGGAATTATCAGAATGGGTGTACCAGTTGAAGATGCAAACGTGCGTTGAAGAAGGGTATGAAATAGTTCATGGGTTTGGAGACAATGTGGTCTCGTGGAATAGGGTCACTCAAGATGAGTGTGGGTTTAGGTTTGTGATGTAAGGAATGGAGCTATTCTAATCTCTAAGTCAAGTTAAGGATGAATTAGAAGAAATTAGATTGGTTAGCCATGGTTGAACCGGCATATGGTGGCGGTAATCAGTTCCTTCAGCATGATCTAGTTATGCATGTGATTTGTGGAGGTACGTGCGAGGGATGACGGCAACCGTAATCGATTCTATTTGTAAATATCCAAGTATTTTCGTCTGTTATGTGTAGGGAGATCCCGGAAGGCTTATGGTGGTTTAGACCACTACTTGAGAAATTTCATGTTCTGCGGTTATCAGGAATCACTCGCATGTTGCTACAGCTCTCTTAGAATGAGTTAAGTAAGAAGATGTTTTTCTTATGAAGTTTTCACCCTATTAGTGGTTCAGGAGTTATGATGAAATTCTTGTACTATCGCATATTGGCATGTTAGGTGCAACGAGCAGTATGAATGGAAGTGAGGATCAAGGTTGCGGTTCGGTGTTGTCAAGGATGTCACGATCTCGGATGAGCAGGAAAGGGATTTGAATGTTTAGAGTAAGCTGGTATTGTCTTCGGCATCATTTGAGATCGGTATTTTGTGAAAGAGGCTTTGCATCTTGGTTGTGGATTATTGATTTGCTTTACAGTGTTAGTGCGGCCGGTGGTATGGATGCGAAGATTTGTTACCTTGTGCGGAAGGTCGTGGAAGCATATCCCATGAGAAGATTGTACAAGTGTGACATTGTAGTCACTCGATTGATTAAATATTTAAACCAAGTATGAGGAATGTGGTAATATCTCTTATTTGAGAATTTACGCCTGGAGGGCGCTTGGTTCATTTGGTCGCAGACAGTGGAGGTTGTTCCGATTATGATGGTGTTATTGTGTATTATGGGAAATAGGGGGTTATTATGAACCCTTGAAAGGTTATTAGACTAATACAGTGCGATCAAAATCGGCTTGAGGGCTATGAGTGGATTTAAAATGAATATGGGCTCTATTTCAAGCCAGATATGTTCATTTCAGCATAGCACTTCTCATGGGGGTAGTATTTGAACGTTGATGTTATTTCGTCATTGGCTATTTCAAATAATATTATATGGTGCCGTGTGAGTTGTGAAAGGACTCGATAAATTTCTTATGTGTTGAGGTTCCGTGTAGCGATGGTCTTATGTGACCAGGATGGCTCTTGAGATTCATATCATACATCGCACCTCAGCTGTGCTTGAATTTTGTAGCGTATGGCTCTATCCGTCTCCCCAGGATGGTATTATGCACTTAGCATGCTTGTGACCGATATTCGGTATTTTGTAGTAATAAGCGATTTATCTTGGTAAGTATCTCCTTATGTGAATTTCATGTGTAGATCAGGTGGCACGTCGCCACGGGTATGTTATTTGGATCGGGTTGCACACCTCAACAGTGTGATGTTGAGTACGGTTTTCTATATTCTATTTTGTGCGTTTTGTTTCCCATTTTCTGAGGAAAGTTCATATTAGTGCATGAGTTGAGTAGTCCCTTCTAGAGTTCGTTTTCCTTAAGTATCACGTTCGAGTTGGTAGTCTATTGGCATTTGGTGGCATCATGTGAGACCTTTGGTCACGTCTAGGGTGGCTTATTGCTTGAGCAACTTGTACTGGGTGAGGCGAAATTTGTTGGGTCTAGGATCAGTGTGACCGGATCATATGCATTATATGAAAGAGCAAATACCATTATTTGGTTCAGAATGAGGTGATGGTTCTTGTCAGGAGTAGAGACTCAATGAATTGTTGACTCGGTAGTTGGTTATAAATTTCTACACATCTCTTCCGTCGTGGTGGTATTGCAAAATTTTGGGCAATATTTATATATTTCATGAGGTGCATCGTGAGCATCAGATTTGGGAAATGTCGAATGTTATGATCAGGGAATGTTATTATGGTCCATAAATGGTGTGGTGCATTGTGAGAATTCAGCAAAGGTATGCAGTCATGTTCTGGTACATCGTGTAGTGATTGATGCTCCATTCGTAGGTTGGAAGAAGGCCTGGTAGAAAATTTCGGGTGTTGGAACATGGTTCTAAGCTTATTGTTTGAATAAAAGAGAATATCTTCGGATTTGCTCTAGCTAATGTGCTCAACTGAGTTGTGGTAGCATGGGTAGGTGCACGAGGTGTTAAATAGTGATTTCAGACAACCCCAGCGCAATTCTTAGCACGTTCAAGGACGAACCTATGTTTAAGTGGGAGAGAATGTAATGACCTGACCGGCCGTTTTGAGCTCTAGCGCGTCGTTCAGTGTCTTAAGGCCATGAGTAGCTTCACTTCAGGTATCATGACTTGCACGCATAGTCGGAATTAAATTTTGAGAAGTTCAAAGTCGATTTGGAAAGAGAATTCTCATTTCAGAACTTTAAGTTAGAAGAATTGGTTAGTTGGCAATTTTGAGTAAACGACATCGGAATCGGGATCTGGATATTCCAACATGTTCGTATGATGATTTCAGACTTGGGCGTATGTCTGGATTGGGTTTTGGATGGCCCGGGAGAATTTCAACGCCTATTGTGGAAGTTGGCGTTTTGGAAGAAATTCATAAATTTGGGTTGAAGTGCATTTTAGTGTTATCGATGTCCATTTAGGATTCCGAGTCTGGGAATATCTCTGTATGGTGATTCTGGTATTGGGAGCACGATCAGAAGTAAACTCGGAGGCCCGTAGGTCATTTTGGAGTCATTTGGCTAAAGTTAGAAATTTGAAGGTTTTTGAGAAGTTTGACCGGAAGTGGACTTTTTGATATCGGGGTCGGATTCCGATTCCGAAAGTTGGAGTACATCCGTAATGTCGAATGTGACTAGTGTACAAAATTTGAGGTCTATTAGACGTGATTTGATCTGTTTCAGCATTGAATGAAGAATCTTGAATTCCTAAAGTTCATCAATTTTGAATTGGGGTGTGATTCATGATTTTAGCATTGTTTGATGTGATTTGAAGCCTCAAGTGAGTCCATATTATGTTTTTAGACTTGTGCGTGTTTGGTTTGGAGTCCCGGGGGCTCGGGTGAGTTACTGCGTAGCTTCTGAGCATTTTGTTGAGAAGAAGAATTTCTGGTGCTGGTGCGATCGCAATTGCGATATTTTGGTCGCGAATGCGGTCATCGCTGCGAGGCCATTTTCGCGTTTGCGAACTGGGCAACTCAGGGGATGGTTCGCATTTGCGACAAATGGGTTGCTTTTGCGAGGCCTGAAGGGTTCGCATTTGCAAAAATCGACCCTGTATCGCATTTGCGAAATGGGCCAATTCAGTTAGGGGTCGCATTTGCGATCTTCCTGTCGCAAATGCGACATCTGCAACTAGTACAAAGGGCCTTATATTCCGAGACTTACCCATTTCCCTTAATTTCCCACTTGGTCTTAGGCGATTTTTAGAGCATTTGACAAGGGTTTCATCATCATCAAGAGGTAAGTGATTTCTTCTAGTTATGGGATTAAATGCAAGGGTTATATACGGATTCAAACATGTAAAATTGTAGAATATTTGGGATTTTGAAGAAAACGTAGAAATTGGTATTTTTGGATTTTGACCACGAATTTGGGCATGGATTTAGAAATAAATTATATATTTGAGTTTGTGGGGTTATGGATAAATTTTATCTTCGAAAAATTTCAGAATTTGGGCACGTGAACCCGAGGGTAAGTTCTATCGACTTTTCGAACGGAGTTGGAAATTGTTGTGAATAGGATTATAATGAGTATTAGAGTATATATTTATGTAATTTCTCAATATTTGACTAGTTTTGGAGCGTCGAGCATCGATTGGAGTTGTTTGAAGGGCTTTAGAGCCGGTTATGGGACTTCGGAGCAAGTTAAGTCTCCTTTCTAACCTTGTAAGAGGGAATTAACCCCATAGGTGGACTAAATTATTATGTGCTTCTATTTGTGGGGGCTACGTATGCACGAGGTGACGAGAGCCTTACGTAGCTACTAGCTATGCCTATGTCCGGGTAGTTTTAGGCTTACATAATGCCTTGTTGATATTGTTATTGATTTATGTTCATCGTTTGCCTTGAGAGGGAGCGAGATTGAGTTCACTTATTAAATGTTTTGAGAGGAGTTGAAATTTAAGAATTTAAGATTTAAAAGGTTTCGTTTGAACTTCATAATTTCGAAAGGAATTGAGGAATATTATAATAGCTTAACAAATCTATGTGTAACCGCGTCGCATGTATGTTTCGCGAGCGGGGTATTTTATTCTACTACTCTTATGGGATCGGAGAGTTTGCCTAGGCAGGATTTATGCGCCACACTCTCATGGGAGCGGCCCGTTCGCCTCGTCAGGTTAACAGATACGTCTATGGTACACGCCATTCGACCCTTTGGCAGTGTACAATTTGCTTTATGTTGGATCGGGCCGTACGCCTCGGCATTTCCTATATATATATTATCCTCATGGAATCATGCGTAATATTTGGCTAGAAGCCAGTGTATCTGAGGGTTTTCCCCTTATTTGAATTATGACAACCTCTTTGATGAAATCCACTGTTTCTATGTATATGCTCCGGTTACGGAGGGAACTTGATAGTTGAGAGCTGAGTAAATTGTAAATAAAGGAATTGTACCACGTAATTTATACCTCTTTGTTTCATATATATTACTCTGTTTCATATTTATTCATTTCTTTACCGTACCTGATATTATTGGACCACTAGTAAGTGTCGGAGTCGACCCCTCGTCACTACTTCTTCGAGGTTAGACGGGATACTTACTAGGTACGCGTTGTTTTCGTACTCATGCTACAAATGCTATACATTTTGATGTACATGTACATGTATGGATAATGGCCTTGTGGGCACATCGGCGTGGTTGATACGGGGACTTAGGTGAGCTGCATCTTATGAGATGATCTGGAATCACCAGAGTCTCCTTCAGAGTACTGGTATCTTTCTTTGTCCAAATTTGTATTCCGTACAGTTATTGTATTTTATTTTACTTTCCACTAAATGCTCATGCACTTGTGACACCGGGTTCTGGGATGTATATGGGGTTGGTTTATATTGAAAAATAGTTGAGGATATTATTACCTACTTGGTGAAGCTCATTATTTATTGTTTAATGTAAGGAAAAGAAATGATTAAAAAAAAATTAAAACGAGAATTTAATTAACCATTTATTACTGGCTTGCGTGACATCGGTGTCCAGCGCCATCACGACCCTTAATGGGTTTTGGGTCGTGACAACGTGGTACCAGAGCACTGGGTTCCCTTAGGTATCACGAGTCATGAGCAAGTCTAGTAGAGTCCTGCGGATCGGTACGGAGACGTCTATACTTATTTTCGAGAGGCTATAGGGATGTTAGGAGTACTTCTGTTCTTGATTCCTCATTGTGCAATTTGATTGCTTTGAGGCTCATGCCTATGTTTCTTTCCTACTCAATCTTACGCGACGTGAAGAGCTTGCCATAAATAGGGAATTTGAGGAATTGTAATGGTACTATTGATGTGATGGTAGGTTGCTTGCCCATATGTCGGGGCAGTGAATGACTTGAAAGGAAGTCTGCTCAGAGTGTGATTCAGAGATTTGGTATTTTATTTCTAATGTAGGAAAGGCAATCGGGCTATAAATATTTAGGTTTGATTTGATAGGGTAACGAGACTTGGTGTTTTCAAGTTTGGTGGAATTTTCATCTGCGATGTGGTGCCATCGTCCTTGATGGAGTGTGTTAAGTTCGTCGTTGTTATGATCTTCTAGAATTTGCCTTTGGGGTAGGATATGGTGAGATAGTGTCAGGGAAACGGCTGTCAGAGATCACAGTGTGCAGTGGTTCAGGATTGGATGGGTGTTTCTAATGTTGACGGCTCGAGAAATATGATCCTCAGAAAGGTTTAAAGTGGTAGTGGTCTGTTGGTTCAAGTGCTACCTAGATAGATATTGATTTAAGGCAACAAACTAGGCAACAAAGGATGAGGAAAGAAGTGTGGGAAGTGTCAAGCAGTTGTTAAATTTCTAGAAGGCCAGGTGTAGGAAGTGAAAGTTGAGTAGTTGCTTAAAGGAGTAAGTTCGACCTAAGCGGGAGAGTGGCAGAGTAGCATATGGGTTTAGTGGCAGGGTAACTACACACCTTGAGGAAAGTTGGATCGATTTGGGAATTTTAGTGGACGGCGATTGGGTCTACAGGCTTAATTTGAAATATTGGCTATTATACGACGGGATATTGGTTGCAACAGAAAGAAGTTGCTTGATATGAGAAAGGATACACCATGACTTTGGATCGGAATGTACTATCCCATATTTAGTAGATGTCCATAAGGAGCGAACGGGCTTGTATAGTTGGTGAATGAGCACGAGCTCAGGATGGGTTATTGATGTCGTAGTAATTGTACCCCTGTGCAGCAATGTTGGAAGATGTCGACGTGTAATTTCAATAGGTGGGTTATCTTTGTGGGAAGGTTAGCGGTCGTGTGGTTGGCGAAGTTTCCGCAAAGAATTTTACTGAATATCCAATAAGAGGTCGAATATGTGAATGTTTCTAGGGATGCATAGTGTTCATGAAATGCTAACGGAAGGATTTCGAGGAATTTGGCGGTTGATTGCGCAAGGTCATGTCATCAATGAAGAAAAAAATCTTGGTGGATTCTAGAGTTGTGTAATGGGTGGCTCCAAGCCAAGTGGGAGAGTCCGACCGCCTATGGCTGGGTTGCATGGTCGACTTTTTATGAGATTTCTGGCTATCGGTATGTTGGTGAGTTATTGCAGCTAATGTAAAGGAAGATAAGCGGTAATTTGAGCAAAGGATTTGATAAATGTGTGCTATAATCGGCCTTATTGACTCTTGTTTAGGCTTTTGGAAGATTCAGGGCTTATGCTTTGTACAAAGGTGAGCCATAAGAGAGTGATTCTGTCGGGTGCTTCAGTGAGATGGGTTTTCATGTGCCAGTGGAGCCTTGGAGTTGATTATATTCGGGACCAAGCCAGAGTGGGCGACTCTCAACAACGATCCTAGTAAATTCAAAGGTTAAAATGCGGTGCCTAAGGCTTTCAAACCCGCGGTATGGTTAAGAATTGAGATTTTGTAGCGGATTATGATAAGAGGCACATAATGTAAAGGGGAGGAAATGACTTCAGATTCGTAGAGGAATTATCAGAATGGGTGTACCAGTTGAAGATGCAAACATGCGTGCAAGGAGGGTATGAAATGGTTCATGGGTTTGGAGACAATGTGGTCTCGTGGAATGGGGTCACTCAAGATGAGAGTGGGTTTAGGTTTGTGATGTAAGTAATGAAGCTATTCTTATCTAAGTCAAGTTAAGTATGAATTAGAAGAAATTAGATTTGTTAGCCATGGTTGAACCGGCATAATGGTGGCGGTGATCAGTTCCTTCATCAAGATCGATTTATGCATGTGATTTGTGGCGGTACGTGCGAGGGGTGACAACAATCGTAGTTGATTCTATTTGGAAATTTCCAAGTATTTTGGTCTGTTATGTGTAGGGAGATCCCGGAAGGGTTATGGTGGTTTAGACCACTACTTGAGAAATTTCATGTTATGCGGTTATGAGGAATCAGTCGCGTGTTGCTACAGATCTCTTAGAATGAGTTAAGTAAGAATATTTTTTTTAATTATGAAGTGTTCACCCTGTTAGTGGTTTCAGGATTTATGATGAAATTCTTGTACTATCGCATATTGGCATGTTAGGTGCAACGAGTTGTATAAATTTGGAAGTGAGGATCAGGGTTGCGGTTCGGTGTTGGCAAGGATGTCACAATCTAGGATGAGTCGGAAATGGATTTGAATGTTTAGAGTAAGCTGGTATTGTCTTCAACATCATCTGAGATCAGTGTTTTGTGAAAGAGGCTTTGCATCTTGGTTGTGGATTCTTGATTTGATTTACAACGTTAGTGCTGCCGGTGGTATGGATGTGCAGACTTGTTACCTTGTGTGGAAGATCGTGGAAGCATATCCCACAGGAATATTGTACAAGTGTGACATTGTAGTCACTCAATTGATTAAAGATTTAAACCAAGTATGAGGAATGTGGTAATATCACTTATTTGAGAATTTATGCCTGGAGGGCGCTCGGTTCATTTGGTCCAGACAGTGGAGGTTGTTCCGATTATGATGGTGTTCTTGTGTGTTATGGGAAATAAAAGGGTTATTATGAACCCTTGAAAAGTTATTAGCCTAATACGGTGCGATCAGAATCGGCTTGAGGGCTATGAGTGGATTTAAATATGAATATGGGCTCTATATCAGGCCAGATATGTTCATTTCAGCATAGCACTCTTCATGGGGGTAGTATTCGGACATTGGATGTTATTTCGTCGTCGGCTATTTCAGATAATATTATATGGTGCAGTGTGAGTTGTGAAACAGCTTGATAAATTTCTTATGTGTTGAGGTTCTGCGTAGCGATGGTGTTATGTGAGTAGGATGGCTCTTGAGATTCAGATCATACATCGCACCTTAGTTTTGCTTGAATTTTGTAGCGTATGGCTCTATCTATCTCCCTAGGATGGTATTATGCACTTAGCGTGCTTGTGACCGATATTCGGTATTTTGTAGTAATAAGCGATTTATCTCGGTAAGTATCGCCTTATGTGAATTTCATGTGTGGATCGGGTGGTACGTCATCATGGGTATGTTTGTTTGGATCGGGTTGCATACCTCAACAGTGTGATGTTGAGTACGATTTTCTATATTCTATTTTGTGCGTTTTGTTTCCCATTTTTTGAGGAAAGTTCATATTAGTGCATGAGTTGAGTAGTCCCTTCTAGAGTTCGTTTTCCTTAAGTATCACGTTCGAGTTGGTAGCCTATTGGCATTTGGTGGCATCATGTGAGACCTTTGGTCACGTCTAGGGTGGCTTATTGCTTGAGCAGCTTGTACTGGGTGAGGCGAAATTTGTTGGGTCTAGGATCAGTGCGACCGGATCATATGCAGTATATGAAAGAGCAAATACCATTATTTGGTTCTGAATGAGGTGATGGTTCTTGTCAGCATTAGTGCGACCGGTCCTTTTGAGCTCTAGCACGTATTTCAACAGTTTAATGTCATGAGTAGATTTACTTCAGGTATCATGACTTGTACGCGTAGTCAGAATTAAATTTCGGGAAGTTCAGAGTCGATTTGGAAAGAGAATTCTCATTTCGGAAGCTTTAAGTTGGAAGAATTGGTTAGATGGTGATTTTGAGTAAATGACCTCGGAAGCAAGATCTAGAGGTTCCAACAGGTTCGTATGATGATTTCGGACTTGGACGTATGTCCGGGTTGGGTTTTGGATGGCCCGGGAGCATTTCAACGCCTATTGTGGAAGTTGGCATTTTGGAAGAAATTCATAAATTTGGGTTGAAGTGAATTTTGGTGTTATCGATGCCTGTTTGGAATTTCGAGTCTGGGAATAGCTCCGTATGGTGATTCTGGTATTGGGAGCGCGATCGGAAGTAAACTCGGAGGTCCATAGGTCATTTTGGAGTCATTGGCTAATGTTAGAAATTTGAAGGTTTTTGAGAAGTTTGACCAGAAGTGGACTTTTTGATATCAGGGTCGGATTCCGATTTCGGAAGTTGGAGTAGTTCCGTAATGTCGAATGTGACTTGTGTGCAAAATTTGAGGTCAATTGGACGTGATTTGATTGGTTTCAACATTGAATGAAGAAGTTTGAATTCCTAAAGTTCATCAAGTTTGAATTGGGGTGTGATTCGTGATTTTAAGATTGTTTGATGTGATTTGAGGCCTCGAGCAAGTCCGTATTATGTTTTTATACTTGTGGGGGTGTTTGGTTTGGAGCTCCGGGGGCTCGGGTGAGTTCCAGAGTAGCTTCAGAGCATTTTTTTGAGAAGAAGAATTTCTGGTGCTGGTGCGATCACATTTGTGATGTTTTGGTCACAAATGTGGTCATCGCATTTGCGAGGTCATTTTTGCATTTGCGAACTGGGCGGTTGAGGGGATGGTTCACATTTGCGACAAGTGGGTCGCTTTTGCAAGGCCTGAAGGGTTCGCATTTGCGGACCCTGTATCGCATTTGCGAAATGGGCCAGTTCAGTCGGGTTTCGCATTTGCGATCACCTTGTCGGAAATGCGACATACCCGACTAGAAGCAAGGGCTTTTTATTCCGAGCTTAGCCCATTTCCCTCATTTTCCCACTTGGTCCTAGGCAATTTTTGAGAGCATTTGAGAAGGGGTTTCATCATCATCAAGAGGTAAGTGATTTATTCTAGTTATGGGATTAAATGCAAGGATTATATATGGATTCAAACATGTAAAATTGTAGAAATTTTGGGATTTTGAAGAAAACCTAGAAATTGGTATTTTTGGATTTTGACCACGAATTTGGGCATGCAATTAGAAATAAATTATATATTTAAGTTTGTGGGTTACGGGTAAAGTTTATGTTCGAAAAATTTCAGTATCCGAGCACGTGGACCCGAGGGTAATTTCTATCGACTTTTTGAACGGAGTTGAAAATTGTTGTGAATAGGATTATAATGAGTATTAGAGTACATATTTATGGAGTTTTTCAATATTTGACTAGTTTTGGAGCGTCAAGCATCGATTGGAGTTGTTTGAAGGGTTTGAGTGCTGGTTATGGGGATCCAGAGCGAGGTAAGTATCCTTTCTAACCTTGTAAGAGGGAATTAACCCCATAGGTGAATTAAATTATTATGTGCTTCTATATGTGGGGGCTACGTACGCATGAGGTGACGAGAGTCCGTATGTAGCTACTAGCTATGCCTATGTCCGGGTAGTTTTAGGCTTACATCATGCCTTCTTGATATTGTTATTGATTTATGTTCATCGTTTTCCTTGAGAGGGAGCGAGATTGAGTTCACTTATTATTTTGAGAGGAGTTGAAATTTAAGAATTTAAGATTTAAAAGGTTTTGTTTGAACTTCATAATTTCGAAAGGAATTGAGGAATACTATAATAGCTTAAGAAATCTATGTGTAACCGCGTCGTATGTATGTTTCGTGAGCGGGGTATTTCCTTCTACTACTCTTATGGGATCGGGTCGTTCGCCTCGGCAGGATTTTTATACCACACTATCATGGGGGCGGGCCGTTCGCCTCGGCAGGTTAATAGATGCATCTATGGTTCGCGCCATTCGACCCTATGGCAGTGCACAATTTACTTTTATGTTGGATCGGGCCGTACACCTCAGCATTTCCTATATATATATATATATATATATATTATCCTCATGGAATTGTGCGTATTATTTGGATAGAAGGCACTGTATTTGAGGGTTTTCCCCTTATTTGAATTATGACAACCTCTTTGATGAAATCCACTGTATCTATGTATATGCTCCGGTTATGGAGGGAACTTGTTAGTTGAGAGCTGAGTAAATTTTAAAGAAGGGAATTGTACCACGCAATTTATACTTGTTTGTTTCATATATTTACTCTATTTCATATTTATTCATTTCTTTACCGTACCTGATATTATTGGACCACTAGTAAGTGTCGGAGTCGACCCCTCATCACTACTTCTTCGAGGTTAGACGGGATACTTACTGGGTATACGTTGTTTTCGTACTCATTCTACACTTGCTGTACATTTTGATGTACAATGTACGGGTAGTGGCCTTGTGGCGCAACAACGTGGTTGATACGGGAACTTAGGTGAACTGCATCTTATGAGACGATCCGCAATCAGAAAAGTCTCCTTCAGAGTACTTGTATCTTTCTTTCTATCCAAATTTGTATTCCAGACATTTATTGTATTTTATTTTACTTTCCGTTAAATGGTCATGCACTTGTGACACCGGGTTTTGGGATGTATATGGGATTGGTTAGTATTGAAAAGTAGTTGAAGATATTATTATCTACTTGGTGAAGCTCATTATTTATTGTTTAATGTAAGGAAACAAAATGATTTTGTAATGAACCAACCAATCGTTCTGAGAGTTTTGCCCTGTTTTTCCCATTTCAGCTTCATTCTTCTTTGGTTCAGGTCTTTTGTGTTTCGTTGGGTAGATTTTTTCGGGTTCGGATTGGTCGTGGTGAGAAATGAGACACTTAGTCTCTTAAGTTGGTCTTATGGTTGGAAAAGTCAACCAGAAGTTTACTATTAGGTAAACGACCTCGGAATGAGGATTTTAGGACCTGGATAGCTTCGTTAGGTGATTTGGGACTTAGGAGTGTGTTTGGAATGTGGGTTAGAGGTCCGGAGTAGAATTAGGATTGAATTGGCGAAAATGAGTTTTTGGAAATTTTCGGTCGGCAGTGAAAAATTAGCTTTCGGGGTCAGAATGGAATTCCGAAAGTTGGAACAGGTTCATAGCGTCATTTTGGATGTGTGTGCATATTTTCAGGTCATTCGGGCGAGTTTTGGGTAGTTTCGGCATCGTTTGTTTTTTTTGGAAAGTGTGAAAATCCTCAGGTTTGAATCATGAGTTGATTTAGTGTTTTACGTTGTTTTTAGTGTTTTGAAGGCTCGAATAAGTTTGAATAAGGTTATGGGATGTGTTGGCATGTTTGGTTGAGGTTCCGAGGGCCTCAGGTGAGTTTCAGGGGTGTTAACGGACCAATTCTTGGACTTGGTATTGGCAGATTTTTGCTGGTGTGAAGGTTCTGGTGTTCTTCTATGCGATCGCGTAGGTTTAGCTGGGGATTGCAGTTTTTTGTTCTATGCGATCGCGTGGTGGAGGTCGCGACCGCGGGAGTGTATGGCCATTGAGCATTGCGAGCGCGTGGTGCAGTTCGCGTTCGCGTAGAGTTTGGGGGGCGCGTGAGGGGCTGAGCTGTTATGCTATGCGAACACGTGAGGGAGGAATGCTATCGCATAGGGTAACTGTGGGCAGCGCTTCACAATCGCGTGGTTGTTGACGCGATAGCACTGAAGAAAGGGTATGGGCAGAAAGTTTATATTCAAAAGCGAGAGTTTAAGTCCAATATCTCAAAAACCATTAGTGAGCTAGGGAGAAGGAAAATTTTGAATAGATTTTTAGTAGAGTGATTGGGGTAAGTATTTCTCACTTATTTTTGGTTCAATTCCATGATTTAGTCTTGAATTTCATCATTTAATTTGAGAAATTGGAGTGAAATTTTGGAAAAATGGAAGAAAGATTTGGGAATTCTTTTAGGGATTTGAATGGCAATTTGAGGTAGGATTTTGATGAATTTGATATGGGTAGACTCATGAGTGGATAAGGATTCTAGTTTTGCAATTTTTATCAGATTTCGAGGCGTGGGCCGGGGGGTCGTGTTTGGCCTATTTCGGGATTTTTTTGATGTAAATTGGATATTTTCGAGTGGGATTTGTCCCTTTAGCATATTTTTGATGATATGAATCTGTTTTGAATAGATTCGGAGCGTGTTGAGGACGAATCAAGGGGAAAAGGCTTTGAGGAAGTAACAAACATAAATCTTGACCTGAGGATATGAAACCCCGGTATTTCATATTGTTTTGATAAATGAGGTGACGCAGATGCTAGGTGGCGGGCGTGTGGGCGTGCACCGATAGGGATTGTGACTCGGTCCGTCCCATAGAGATTATTAAGCCGCGTATTTGATTTGAAATCACATGATACCCCGTGTTTTAGAGATTTATACTATATTTTGGGCTGCATGCCATGTTTGGGGCCTTGTGCCGACCTGTTTGGACCCTTAGGGGTATTTTACTACTATTGTCACACTGCTTTTGATGGAAAATATAATCTCAGTCATGATTTATACTTGTTCAATTTTCATTCCTGTTTATCACCCTGTTTTCAAACAAATGAAAGATATTTTTGGGCTGAGCCCTCTTGTTTTGTGGTGAGTTTCCAGAGTGGCTTGTGAGGGTGATGACTGAGCGAGGCCGAGAGCCAGATTTGTGAGGATAGTGATGGATCGGGCTGCACGCCGCAGCGTTATATACATATATATTGGATCGGGCAGCACATCGCAACGATAAATATATTGGATCGGGCTGCACGCCGCAACGTTATATATATTGGATCGGGTTGCACGCCGAAACGATATAGCGCTTGGGCGGAAGGAGCCCCTCCAGAGTCTGTACACCCCCAGTGAGCGCAGTCGACTATTTATGGATCGGGCTGCACGCTGCAACAGTTATTATATGATACCTATTGAGCGTGAGAGCTGAGTATGAGTGCTGATTGACGAGAGATGAGCCACGAGTGACTGAGACGCTTGCCAGAGAGGATTTATTTGTGAGTGACACTATAACTGAGGGGCTTATTTTCTATGAAACTACTGTTTTCACTCTTCTTTGCATTTCTGCCTCCAAACGATAAATGTTGAATAAATGTTTTACATGAGATAGGAAAAGGGAAGAATGGAGTTTATGAAACTTTCAGAACTTAGATTTCCTGACTTGTTTTATTGTTTTCCACTGATATTTCTTATATGTTCGTTACATGATTTTAAAGCTCGTCACTGCACTCAAGTCCTTATTTATACTTGTTACTTACTGAGTTGGTGTACTCACGTTACTCCCTGCACTTTGTGTGCAGATTCAGGTGCCCGGATCGAGTGAGACTCGGTTGTTCTCAGTGGAGCTTGTCGGAGACTGTCAGGTAGCTGCACGACGTTCGCAACCTCACCCTTCTCCCTCTCATTTTTGTCGCATATTTACATTTTCCTAGAATTGATGTATTAAGGAAATACCGTGTCAGATTCTGTGTCCTATTTAGTGCTCATGACAATTGACTCCGGGTTTTGGGGATTTTTGTTCAGAAGTTTTTATCGGTTATCCGCAGATTTTGAAATACTAAACGTGCAACATTTTTGATAAATTGCGTTATTGTTTTAAACGGAAAGTTCCTTGTATTATGTTCAGTAAATTAGCTAGCCTAGTACTACGATAGGCGCCATCAAGACCAATGTAGAATTGGGGTCGTGGCAGATTTCAAAAAGAAATATATTAAAACGAGAATTTAATTAACCATTTAGTGTTGGCTTGCTTGATAGTGGAGTCCAGTGCCATCACGACCCTTTATGGGTTTTGGGTCACCGAATGCTTGTTATCCCTAGTCAACCTCTTTGAGACTTTAGCCTTTCTCTATTGTCAACCATGCTACAAGCCTTTATCCATTTTTGTTTGTAATCGTCTCTTGGCACCCTTACTTTCCTTAACACTCTTATGAAATAAGTGGCTTAAGGCATAATTTTTGGGGGAGAGTTGAGGAATTTAAAAGAGGTATCAAGGCACCAAAAAGAGAAAAGAAATGATCTTTATGAAAAGAGAAGGCAAGAAAAGAAAAGAACAAAAAGAAAATTCCAAAAAGAGAATAAAAAGGAAAGTTGATGAAATAAAAAAGATGCAACTATCTCTAGTATGAGCATCAACGTTGAACAAGAATAAAATGAACAAAACAAAGTGATGTCGAGTCTCTCTAGCCCCCAAGAAAAGAAAATGCCTCTAAGAGTTGGTAAATGTGAGACAAGAAATGAAAATGTAGAGTGTTTAAGGAAGGGTGTAACCATTTACCCCATATGGTATCCTACCCCAGTCCAAAAGCCTTCATTACAACCCGAAAGAAGTCCTACTTGCTTTTGAATTTAGTAAGCTTACATTTGTGGTGATCTACATGAGGGGCAAGCCTATGGTACTTGAAGCCTTACTTGTGACATTCCTTTGTAAGAGAAAAGTTAACCTTTCGTTGGTCTAAAGATTGAGTGCTAATTCTTGAAGTGAGCATGGAAAATGGAAGGTAGAGGAGGAAGAGTTTGGATTCCGCCATGATCTACATGATAGAACAAGAGTCCTTGATGAGTGAAGTCAATTCTTGAAGAACAAGTGTCACATTGGATTTATATGTGCTTAATATGTGATTTTTTACCTTGTTGAAAATGTGTGAGTATTGTGGGTAATTGTTGGTCCCAACTAAGTATGAATGACTTACAATTGATTCTTTGAAATGATCTTTCACTTTGAGGAGGTGGGAACTAATCTATTTGCTTGAGGACAAGCAAAGACTTAAGTTTGGGGAGTTGATAAGTGTGGATTTTAACCACGTATTAGTACCTTCTTGCTTTAGTTATTGTTCGAAAGTGTTGATTCTTGTTCCCAAAACTAATGAAATTGTGCAAATTGCAGACATGTTGGAGAATTGGACATTAACGAAGAATTCTAACTCAAAAAGGAGTGTTCCAGCTCATAAAGACAAGAAGGAGTGCAACAGGCCAAAGTGCGGTCCGCAGAAGGAATTCTGCGACCCCAGAAAAAAGTGTGGTCTCCAGAATTACTTCTGCGCGTCAGATCTAGTACAGGAATCTCAAATGATGTTTGGAGAAGTGCGATCTTCATACCAAAAATGTAGTCGAAAAACATGATTTCTCTTACAAGAATTCAGAAAATTCAGAGAATGTGCAAAACGACCAAGTGTGAAGTCTTGCCAAAAGTACAGCCGCAGAAGGAAAAGTGCGGCCGCAGAAGCTGAAGTGCACCGCAGACTGAATTGTGCGGTTGCAGAATCTCTACATTTGCTGGATCTAAGAAAAGTGCGGACTGCACATAGAGTTGTGTGGCCGTAGATTCTCCTAAGGGCATCTTTGTCAGCAAGTTTTGGGCCACTATAAATGGACGGGAAATACTTTTTTAGGGTAAGTTTTGTAATTGTTTTAGCTGTAGCCGTTATATCTTACTGGTTTGGGTAATATGACTATTTTGGGTTAAGAATTATTAGTTTTATGAATTTAATCTTAAATAACAACTTCAAGTAAAGGAAATTCAACAATTTAAGAGGTAACAAGAAAATAAGGAAGGCAATGACTTTAACTAAAGAAAATAACAAGTAAGAGGTAGAACAAGTGTTAACAATGTCAAATAAAGCATGTAAGGGGTCGTTTGGTAGGATGCATTAGGTAAAATAATGCATGCATTAGCTTTGTGTATTAGTAATACTTTGTTTGGTACACTTTTGAACCTATGCATCAGTTATGCAAGCATTAGTTATGCACCCTATTTAGTATTATCCTATGCATAACTAATGCATAAGAAACCATGGTATTACTAATACAATGGGCTTTAATGCATGCATTAACTTAGTTAAGGAAAAAATGTCCTTTAAAATATGTACTTGATTAAATTATTCTATTATATAATGAAAGTTTGAAATAATCCAAGAAAATGAGAAATAAAATTATATCCCTAGTAAATAAATAAATAAATAAATACGTAGCACATTTTTTTATAAATAAATATTAAGTTTTATACTACAATATAGGTAGACAAATCAAATAATTTTTTAAAAAATTCTTCAACATAGGTTTCTTTTAAAAAGATAAAGTGATGGACTGTTATGAGGGTACTTTTGTAAACAAACAAGTCTTTTAAAAATTGTGCAATGCTTTAATATATCAAACCAAACAATGTATAAGAAATATGTCAGCATAATTAATACCAGCATAACTATACAAGTATAACTAATACCAATATTACTAATACATCATATTCAACATTATTCTTATAGACTCTACCAAACGACCACTAAGAGTAGATTAACACATGTAAGAGTAGATTAACAATGGAGAATATAACATGTTATGACAATTCAATTAAAAGCATGGAAAATGCCTAAATAACCTAAATCGGACAAATACCATACATAACATGTGTACCTACTCGTCACCTTACATACATGACTTTCACATAACACAAATAGTACAATCAACCCAAATCCTAAGGGGTAAATCCCCACACAAATTGTAATGACCCGGCCGGAGTCGTTTTTGAGAGTTTTAGCCCCGTTACCCCATTTACTACTCATTTTGTACTTTTTAGCTATTACATGGCTAGCCAGGGTAATCGGTTTGGGTCAGGAAAGGTTTCAGAAGGAAATGAGACACTTAGTCTAATGGTTGAAAAGGTTGACCGGATGTTGACTTATGTGTAAACAGCTCCATAATGGAGTTTTGATGGTTCTGTTAGCTCCGTTGGGTGATTTTGGACCTAGGAGCATGTCCGTATTGTGATTTGGAGGTCCGTAGTGGAATTAGGCTTGAAATGGAAAAAATTAGATTTTTGGAAAGTTCGACCGGGAGTGGAATTTTTGATATAAGGTCAGATTCCGATTTTAGAAATTGGAATAGGTCTGTAATGTCATTCGTGACTTGTATCCTAAATTGGGGGTCAATCAGACGTGATTTGATAGGTTTCGACATCGTTTGTAGAAGTTGGAATTCCTTAGTTTCAATAGGCTTGAATTGGGGTGCAATTCATGTTTTTGATGTTGTTTGATGTTATTTGAGGGCTTGACTAAGTTCGTATGAGGTTTTATGACTTTTTGGTATAATTGGTTGAGGTCCCGGGGGCCTCGGGTTGATTCCGGAGGTTAACGGATCAAAAGTTGAAGTTGAGAGATTGCTGAAGACTGGGTTCTGCTGGTGGAACCGCACCTATGGAGCTTTGATCGCAGGTGCGATCCCGTAGGTGTAGATTGGAATGTGCATGCGCGAGTTTTGAGGGGAGTGTGCAGGTGGCTGCAGGTACGAGGAAATTTCTGCACCTGCATGACCGCAGATGCTACAGGGGAACCGTAGAAGCGGAATTGGGCAGGTGAGCTTGGTCCGCAGAAGCGGCTTGGATGCTCGCAGAATCGAGTCTGTAGAAGTGGAGTGAGGGACCGTAGGAGTGGAAGGATCTGCAGATGCAGGTGTAAGGTCGCTTTTTCAACGCCATAGAAGCGGTTAAGTTTCCACAGAAGCGAAAGTGATGGCAGAACACATAAATACAAGGGTTCGCGATTTTTGCTTCATTTTAAACATTTTAATCACGGGTTTTGGCGATTCTTGAGAAGATTTTCTAGGGGATTTTTGAGGTAAGTCCCTTGTGATCATTTTTTTTATCAATAATCTTGCTTCCCCATTGATTTTCCCATCTATTTGGTATGTATTTAAGGTGTAAATTTGGAGTGTGAGGCTAGGGATTTGGAGAGTTTGATTTAGGGATTTGGGTGACAATTTGGTGTTAGATTTTCATAAATTTGGTATGCTTGGACTCATGGTTGAATGGGCTTTATTGTGATTTTTATCGAGTTTCAACACGTAGGCCTGGGGCCAGCTTTTGAGTCGATTTCGGGTTTGGGGTCTAATTTGATAGTTTATCTTGTGGAATTCATTCCTTTAGCATAAATTGATGGTATTCTATAGATTAGGAGCATTTGAAGGCTGAATCGAGGGGCAAGATCATCGCGGAGTAGGAGTTTGATCGGTTTGAGGTAAGTAACAATTGTAAATCTTGTCCTAAGGGTATGAAACCCCGGATTTTGTCATTTTACTATTTTGAGGTGACACACATGCTAGGTGACGGGCGTGTGGGCGTGCACCGTTGGGGATTGTAGCTTGGTCCATCCCTTAGCAACTGTAAAGTTGAATAATTTGTTGAAACTGTATACTTTTTATGTGTTTTAGAAAGAATTTGTGTAAATCAGGCTGGATGCTATGATTAGGCCTTATGCCAGTATTGTTTGGACCCTTAAAGGTCTTTTATTGCTATCCTCTCATTTTGTTTGATTGAAAATCTTTACTCACTCATGTTATAGATATTTACTGCATAGCTCAGCCTCTATTACTCTATTTTGATGCATCATTTAAATGTTGTTTGGCTGAATACTTTGATTTTTGAGAGCCCGAGGGGTTGGAGAGGTTTATGACTGAGTGAGGCCGAGGGCCTGATTTGTGAGGATATTTTGTGATCGGGCTTCACGCCATAACATGTTTGATATAGGCTGAGGGTCTCATTGATTTATACCATTATTGGCTTGATATAGCGCTTGGGATGAAGGAGCCCCTCTAGAGTCTGTACACACCCCCAGTGAGCGCATGTACCTACTGAGTGCGAGTGCCGAGTGCCGAGTTCTGAGTGCTGAGTGAATAGGAGGCATGAGTGATGGTGAGGTTTTCTCGAGGGGTTGCATACAAGTGATTATGAGGTTTTCCCGAGGGGCTGTATATGAGTGATGTTTGCCCGAGGGGCTGATTATGATTTCATCATTTTTGCTCACCTTTGCATTGAGCCTTATTTGAAAACTGTTGAAAGATGTCTTTAATTGATTTTACTGGAACTGGATTTAAACGAGCTAATTTGATTCAAACTCTGGTTCTAAAAGCATGTCGTATTTTACTGAGTTTTCGTGATATGACCTTTACTTGCATTATTTCTCGTCACTACTTCTCAGTCTTTATTTACTGTTGTTACTTACTGAGTTGGCGTACTCACGTTACTCCTTGCACCATATGTGCAGATCCAGGCGTATATGGACACGGTAGTGGCTGCTGACTATTCTGGTTGCAGATTTCTCGGAGGTAGCAAGGTAGCTGCCTGGCGATCGCAGCCCTGATCTTCTCCCTCTTATCTTCCTTTAGTTGTATTTAGTTACTTTCCAGACTATGTTAGTCTATATATTGTCAGAAAAATTGTAGTAGATGCTTATGACTAGTGAAACCTCGATGTTAGGCTTTTCTTTTCCGCACTTTTGTTTTGATTTGAACTCTTTTCTGAAGGTTTTATATTTAATAGCTTTGAAATTATCTTTGAAATGAAAATATCAATTTGTTTGGTAATGTGTCGGCTTTCCAAGTAGCACGATAGGCGCCATCACGACAGGGTAAGTTTTAGGCCGTGACACAAATTTTGCACACAAGTCATATTCAACATTACAGACTGGAGACAATGTTTAGTCTCATGCAAAGGAATGAAGACAATGTTTAGTCTCATGCAAAGAAAAGGCAATGCTTAACTGTCACGACCCAAAAATCCATTAAGGTCGTGATGGCGCCGGACACCATAGTCAAGCAAGCCAACACTCATTAGTTAATTAAGTTCCTATTTTATTATTTTGAAATCGTTACTTTTCATTTCATTATATGAAAATCGACAAAAATTTTATTGAGTAAATAACAAGGTTTTAACACCTCAATTAACAAATACATCCCAGAACCCGGTGTCACAAGTGCATGAGCAATTTCTAAGAAAAACTGAATGAAATACAATAACCGTCCAGAATACAAACGGGACAGTAAAGAAAGTACAACTCAATACGCTGAAGGAGACTCTGCTGGCTGCGAGTCCTCTCGAGAGGTGCAGCTCACCCAAGTCCCCATATCAACCATGCCACGATGCCAAGCGGGGACACTAGATATACATGTACCTATGCAACAAAATGCACAACAAGTGTAGCATGAGTACGAAAATAACGTGTACCCAGTAAGTATCCCGCCTAACCTCGAAGAGTTAGTGACGAGAGGTCGACTTTGACACTTACTAGAGGTCAAATTAATATAATCAAGTGTGATGTCAAACATGGATGTTACTATCAAATAACATATAACAGCAGGAAAGGACAACTTCTTCCATAAATTATAAATCCCAGTTTCCGTCATCTCAGTTAACCACTCATATCTTAAGAAAATTAAATAGTTCAAATCATAGATGGTATCCAGAAAATATCATGCGCAGGAAATGCCGAGGGTCGAACGGCCCGAACCAACATAAATGTAAACCGTGCACTGCCGAAGGGTCGAACAACGTGAACCATAGATGCATTTATTAACCTGCTGTGGTGTACGGCCTCTCCCATGAGATTAGTTGAATAAATCACCCCGCTCGCGGAATATAAATTGCAAAGTGGTCACACATAAGCATAAACATTCAAACAGTCCATCCCGACGATATCGGGAAAACAATTACCCAAGAAAATGATAATTTCTCTTTTAATGGTCACAAAGATGGTATTTAAATATTTTCTAGAAATTCATTTGCAAAGTTCGATGAGGTTTAATCATTTTTAATTTCATCAATAAGGTTACAAATACGACAAATAAAACATGCTTTTGGGTCCTAGACTACCCGGAAATAAGCATAATATTAGCTACGCACGGACTCCGGTCACCTCATGCGTACGTAGCCCCCACAAATAGTAACACATATTTAATTATTTTACCTATGGGGACAATTCCCTCTTACAAGGTTTAAAGGAGACTTACCTCGCTCTGAAGATTCATAACCGGCCTCCAAGCCCTTTCGACGACTCAAATAGATGCACCACAACCCAAAACTATCCTAATAATGGGAAACCAAATGAAAATATACAGTAATACCTATAACAATTCAATTTATATAATTTCCCAACTACGCTCGGAAAGGCGATAAAATTTCCCTCGGGCCCACGTGCCCGGATTCCGAAATTTTTCAAAGATAAACTTTACCATAGCCTCACTAACTCAAGTATATAATTTACTCCCTATTTCATGCCTAAATTCGTGGTAACAAATCCAAAAATGCAAATTCTAGATTTACACCCAAATCCCATAATTTCTACAATTCCCATGTCCAAATCCGCATATAATCATGTATTTAACTAATAAATGGGAAGAAACCACTTACCTAGAGTTGCTTGATGAAAATCCCCCCTTGAAGCACTCCAAAATCGGCCCCCATGAAAGATTTGAGATAAAAATGAGCCAAAACCCGTTTTAATACACTTCACTGCCCAGTCCAACCCTTCTATGCGATCGTAGGATAGCCTTCGTGATCGCGAAGGCTAAACTCGATGCCTCCATAATTTCCTCTTCGCGATCGCACTCCCCTCCCTGCATTCGCATAAGTCAATCCCAGCGGCCTCCTAATTTTCCTCTTCGCGATCGCACTCCCTTCCATGCGTTCTCATAATCCAATACCAGCAGCCTCCAAATTTGCACTATACGATCGCGGACCCTCTCACGCAATCGCATTGAGTAAAAATCTGCTGCACTCACACCAGAAACCAGCAAATCCTCACAAGACAAGAATCGACCCGTTGAGCATCCGAAACACGTCCGAGGCCCCAGGGACCTCAACCAAACCTACCAACCAGTCATAGTACCTCATTCGAACTTAGTCGAGCCTTGAAATCACATCAAACAACATCGTAATCACGAATTGCAACCCGATTTAAGCTTAATGAACTTAGAACTTCAAGCTTCTATATTCGATGCCGAAACCAATCAAATCACGTCCGATTGACCTCAAATTTTGCACACAAGTCACATTCAACATTATGGACCTGTTCCAACTTTCGGAATCGGAATCTGATCACGATGCCAAAATTTCCACTTCCAGTTCAATTCCTCAAAACCTTCAAATTTTCTATCTTTAGTCAAATGACATCAAAATGACATCCGAACCTCCGAATTCACTTCCGATCGCGCTTCTAACACCGAAATCACCATATGGAGCTATTCCCAGACTCGGAATCCCAAACGGACATCAATAACACTGAATTGCACTTCAACCCTGACTTGTGAAATTTCTTCTAAAATGCTAACTTCCACAATATGCACCGAAACGCTCCCGGGTCATCCAAAACGCGATCCGAACATACGCCCAAGTCCGAACTCATCCTACGAATCTGCTGGAACCTTCAAATCCTGATCCTGAGGTCGTTTACTCAATAATCCAATCTCAGTCAATTCTTCCAACTTAAGGCTTCAAAAATGAGAATTTTCTTTCCAATTCGACTCCGAACTTCTCGAAATTCAGTGTTGACCACACCTACAAGTCATAATACCTGAAATGAAATTGCTCATGGAATTAAACCGCCAAACAACGCACTAGAGCTCAAAATGGCGGGTCGGGTCGTTACATTCTCTCCTACTTAAACATATGTTCGTCCTCGGGCGTGTTAAGAACTGCTCTGGAGTTATCTGAAATCACCGTTTAACACTTCGTGCACCTACATGTGTTGCCACCACTCAGGTGAGCGCATTAGCTCGATTAAATCCGAAGATATCTTTTTTTATCCATACAATAAGCTCAGAACCCAGTTCCAGCACCCGAAATCCTCTACCAAGCCCGTTTCCAATATATGAACACCGAATTAATACTACATGAGGTACCAAATATGATTGCACGCCTCTGCTGAATTAGCACCATACACCGCATAATTCATCATTTAAACGACATTCCCTGACCTTAATAGACAAAATCCCACGAATCTGATGCTCCCAATGCACCTCATGACTTATATACAGGTCCTGCTATAACGCTTACGATACCACCGCAACGGAGGAGATGCATAGAAATTTATAACCAATTGTAGAGTCAACAAATCATTGAATCTCTCCTCTCGACTAGAATCATCACCTAATTACGAACCAAATAATGGTATTTGTCCTTTAATATACTTCACATAATCTTATCACACTGATCCCTGATCCAATAATCTCGTCTCACCTAGTATGAACTGCTCAGACAACAAGTCACTCCATAAATAACCAACAGTCTCACATGATGCCACAATGCGCCAATAGGCAATAACTCGAACATGATACATAAAGAAATGACTCAGGAAAGGACTACTCAACTCACACAACTAATATGGACCTTCCTTAGAAAATAGAAAGCAAAACCCAAGAAAAATAAATATGAGGAACCTTACTTAACATCACACTGTTGCGGCATGCAACCTGATCCAAATAACATACCCGTGGCGGCGTGCCACCCGATCCACACATAAAATTTACATAAGGAGATACACACCGAGCTAAATTGCTCATTACCACAAAATATCGAATATCGGTCACAAGCACGCTAAGTGCATAATACCATCCTGGGGAGATTGATAGAGCCATATGCTACAAAACTCAAGCACAACTTAGGTGCGATATATACACTCTGAATCTCAAGAGCTTATCCTGCTCACACATCATCATCACTACGCGGAATCTCAACACATAAGAAGTTATCAAGCCGTCTTCACAACTCACATAGCGCAACAAAATATTACTTGAAATGAACGAAGATGGAACAACATTTGATGCTCTAATATCCCTATGAGAGAAGCGCCATACTGAAACGAACACCTCTGACTCACATAGAGCCCATAATCATATTTAAATCCATTCACAACCTTCGAGCCGATTCCGCTCACACCGAACTAGGCTAATGGCCTTACCTGGGTCCATAATAACCCATTTTTTATTCTAAAACGCAAGAAAACCATCATAGCCGGAGCAAAACCCTACATCCGCAACCAAATGAACCGAGCGCCCTCCAGGCATAAACTTTCAAATAAACAATATTATACTTCTTTATACTTGGTCTGAATCTTCAATCAATTAAGTGACTGCATGTCACACTGATACGATCTTCCCGTGGTCACGCTCCCACGACCTTCCACACAAGGTAACACGTCTGCACATCCACACCACCGATCAAACTAATGCTGTAAAGCCAACCAAGAAACCTACAACCAAAACGCAAAGCCTCTTACACCACCACCGATCTCAGGTGACGTTGAAGATGATACCGGCTTACTCTTAAAATCCAAATCCCTTTCCTTGCTCATCCTAGCTCGTGAAATCCTTGTCAACACCGAACCGCAACCTTGATCCTTACCTCAAATTCCATACTGCTCACTGCACCTAACACGCCAATATGAAATAGCACAAGAATTCCATCATAACTCCTGAACCAGTATTAGGGAGAACACTTTATCACATAGAAACCTTTTACTTAACTCAATTTAAGAGAACCATAACTACACACGATGAATTCTCATAGTCACAAAACTTGCAAATCCTCAGTAATAGCCTATGCCACCATAATCCTTCCAGGATCCGCCTACACTCTTACAAATTTCCATTACTCGCGTCATTCTCAAACTCCACCTCTACAGGACATAACTAATTCACCCGAATACCCAAAACTGAAACTGATACGACACTTAGCCTCGAGATCAACTTATCGACAACAGACTCCCCCCACTTTGCTCAAGCCATAGGTCAAGATGAACAATAACTCACAATTCCTATACGCTAACACCGCCACAATACCGCAATGAGATTCAATTAAACCTTCCATAAGCTTATATAACACGACCCATCTTATACCCCTATCCAATTCGCACTCACCTTAGGGATGATGAAAATTCCAAATCAACACATAGCAACTCAATTTGCACTCACTTCGAGTGATTTCATTCCACGAGACTACTTTGTCTCTAATCCCATGAACCGTTTCACGTGCTCCTTGCACGCACATTCACTCTTCGACTGATATACCCATTCCGATAACCCTTCTACGAACCCGAAGTCATTTTCTCCTTTTTCTTGAGGAAAAATTGGGCATCAACACCCTTCTGACGACTCCAATGGACGGACAATGCCCCAAAACTATCCAAATAATGACAAACCAATGAAAATATACTCTAACATTTGCAACAATTTAAATTATATAAATTCCCAACTTCGCTCAAGGAATTGACCAAAATGCCCTCGGGCCCACGTGCCCGGATTCTGAAATTTCTCAAAAATAAACTCTACCCATAGCCTTACTAGCTCAAATATACAATTTAATCAAATATTCATGCTCAATTTCGTGGTAGAAATCCAAAATACAATTTCTAGGTCTTTCCTCCAAAAAACCCTATTTCCTACTAATTTCCATGCTTAATTCCATGTAAGATCACGTATTTATCTTAGAAACGAGAAGAAATTACTTACCTAGCTATTCTTGATAGAAACCCCATCTTGAAGCTCCTCAAAATCGCCCATACCAAGTGAAGAAATGAAAAAATGGCCAAAAATCCTGTTTAAAATAATACACTGCCCAGGGATCCTTCTATGCGATCGCACAAACGCTTCCGCGATCGCATATGCCTTCTGAGCTGCCACCCTAATTTCCCTACGCGATCGCTCTCTCATTCATGTGATCACACAAGCCATTCCCAGCTCCGTCCAAATTTCCTTCTCCGCGATTGCAGCTTCCCCCTTACGATCACACAAGCTAACCCAGCAGCCTCCAGATGCACTGTGCGATCGCACTGACCAAAAATCCAACCTTCAAGTTTTCCTACTTCAAGAACCCACAACAAGGATCGCGATCGCATTTCACACCAGATGCACCAGCAACCAGCAACATCAAATCACCCAAAAATGGTCCGAAACCACCCCGAGACACACCCGAGTCCCCCGGGACCCCGTCCAATCACACGACTCAGTCCCATAATATCCCACAGACTTGGTCGAGGCCTTAAATCACATGAAACAATGCCAAAACCACGAATCGCACCCCAAATCCAAACTTTATGAACTTGAAATTTCAAACTTCCACCTCTGATGCCGAAACCTATCAAATCACGTTCGATTGACCCCAAATTTTGCACACAAGTCACATTCAACATTACGGACCTGCTCCAACTCTCGGAATCACATTCCGACCCCGATATCAAAATTTCCACTTTCGGTCGGATTTCTCAAACATCTTCAAATTTCTATCTTTAGCCAAATGACTTCAAAATGACCTACGGACATCCGAATTCACTTCCGATCGTGCTCCCAACTCTAGAATCACCATACGAAGCTATTCCCAGACTCGGAATCCAAATGGACATCAATAACTCTGAAATTCTTTCCAACCCAAATTTATGAAATCCTTCTAAAACACTAACTTCCACAATATACGCCGAAACGCTCCCGGGTTATCCAAAACCCAATCCGGACATACGCCCAAGTCTGAAATCATCATACGAACCTGTAGGAACCTTCAAACCATGATTCGGAGGTCGTTTACTCAAAATTCCAATCTTAGTCAATTCCTCCAACTTAAGGCCTCTAAAATGAGAATTTTCTTTCCAATTTGACTCCGAACTTCCCGTAATTTGACTTTGACCATGTCTACGAGTCATAATACCTGAAATGGAGCTACTAATGACTTCAAACCGCTGAACGATGCGCTAGAGCTCAAAACGACCGGTCGGGTCGTTACAAGAAGGCTTTGGACCTACTATAAGGTGGTTTTAGACTTTACTTAGGTTGATCAAAATGATAAAACTAGAAAACATGCAAAATAGATAAGGTTGCATATAATTGCAATAAAAGGCTCAAGGTACCTGATGTGTGGCTAGAATTCATGGTTTAACACGTTATATGCCTTATATTTGATGTAAGTTAATGATAAATATACATTTCGTATGTGCCTAATGGGGTTTATTTTATGTGTAGATGAATTGGAAATGGAAGCCGAGTTGAATGGAAGAATAAACGTTGAAAATACGCTCAAAAGTAAAAAAGGAGTGAAGCCGGCTATACCCGGGCGTTTGAGCTGAAAATCCTGGCCACATCAGGCTTTAGCCGGGCGTTTGGGCTATAAAGCTTGGTGAGGCCAGGCGTTATCCAGGCGCCAGAGCCCAAACACCAGGCCTGGCCAGGCGTTATCCAGGAATTTGGCCTGTAACGCCTGGCCCCTGATCCGTTCAAACCCGAGTTTTGAAGATTTTAAGTGTTTCCCGATTGGAATAGAAGTCTCCTACACGGTTAGGGTTTACCCCAAACATATAAATAGACCCAAGAACACAACTTTAAAGGGAGATTCCATTAGAGACAAGAGACGCCTGTGGAATACGACTCAGAGAAGCAAAACATTAATTTTTACAGCTTTTATTCATTACTTTGTAGTTTAATTATGCAAATTATTTTGGGTTTGATTCTTATGAGCATGAATAGCTAATTTCTTTAATCTAGGGTTTTGGTGGAACCTGCTGAGGGGTGAACTTATTGTGATATTAATATAGCTTTGATTGGTTGTTAATCTCTATTTGTTCAACTACGTTTTTATTGTAGTTAATTGAATGGCCATCAATTAGCTGTTCCTATTTATTATGTATCTACTGGAGAGAGAGTGCATATTTAGGTAGTTGTTTGAACAACATCACTCCCGGAGTATAGATGAAAGTCATAACCGAGGGTTTAGAAGTTGGATTAGAATGCAATCTAGCTAGCGTAACTTGAGAGAGTGCGTCTAGTAAATTATCATAATTACTTGAGATAGATTTATGGTAGATAGAGTGTTCATGATTGATAGAGACAACTAATCAAACTATATGAAGTATCCGAGAAGTAAGTTCACCAACGGGGGAAACCATAACCTTAGACCTTTATTATAATTGTTTACAACACATTGTTAGTAATTGTTAGTTTATTATTATTTTCAGTAGACATAGTAAAACATCACCTATTTATATTCAAAAGTCTTGGGAGAATTGATTAAGTAAAAGTTGAGTATTCTAATGACTTGATATACGTAAATTCCCTGTGGGATTGACTCTGGGCGTAATACCCCGGATTATATTTGCAGCGCCCGTTTAGTCTCTCTATAAGACATAGTTGAGCGTGATCAAATTTTGGCGCCGTTGTCGGGGAGCTTAGCGGTGTTATCAATTGAGTTGGAAGAAATACAAAATTCTGAAATATAGTCAATTTTCTTCAAATTTTCATTTATACATTGAATGTTTAACGTTTGCTAACTTGGTGGTACAGGTGCATGCCTAGAAACTCATCCAGAATTGGTGAAGTAGTTGAAGCCTTATCAGACCCCGAGAAAGTTTTCAAGGCCCTAAATCGGACAAACCGGAAAAGCAAACAACAACCATCAATTGAACAACTTGAACCCGACATGGAAGATCCAAACAACAGGAAAAATAATGGGGATGACGTGGTAGACCCAGTCTCTCAAATAGGGGCAGAGGCTCCTTTATATGACTGGGCGCAACCCACAACTGAGAATTTGGCCACTGTGATACTAGTTCCTCAGATACAGGTCGAGTCCTTCCAGATAACAAATAATATGCTGCACTTATTGCAAAACAAGGGAATATTCTCAGGGTCATACATAGAAGACCCCCAACAGCATTTGAAAAACTTCCTATCAATTTGCAAAACACAGAGGTAGCCAAATGTCACCCAGGAGGAAATAAAACTGTTGTTGTTTCCATTCTCAGTGACTGGAGCTACCCAGACTTGGATAAACTCAATCCCCATCAATTCCATTACCACATGGGAGGAGTTAGTTAAGCAATTCGTGAACAAGTTTCATCCACCTAACAAGACTGCCCAACAAATTGCTGAAATCTTGAGCTTTAGATAGAAATCAGTTGAAACATTGCAAGAGGCATGTGAACGATTTAAGGGGATATTGGTTATCTGTCCACATCATGGTATTCCAGAGCAGATGTTGGGGCAACGATTTTATATGGGGTTGGCTGATACTGTTAAAGCAAATGTTGATGCTTCAGCTGGTGAGGCATTCTTGAGAAAAACGTGGAGAGAAAGTCAAATCTTACTTGATAAAATGACACATAATTCAGGATGGACAACAAGGAATTCACCCATTACTCCTGTAGTTCACACAGTTCCATTCGATCCATCCAATACTATTGCAGAGAATGTGGCCACCTTGATAACACAGATGGGCATACTAACTAAGAAGGTGGAGGAATCAGGACAAAAGCAGCAGGTACACATCGTAGACACAACCAATGAGGGCTTATGCACATCTTGCATTAGTCAACCACTTGGTAATCACTGAAATGCAGAATATGATCACCCTCCTTATCCAGAAAACATGAATTATGTGTCAAATTGTTGAAGCCAGAGACAAGGAGGGCAGAACTGGGGTCATCAAGTTCAACCGTATAGACCACCTCACCAACAACAGAATAGTGGAAATATGGGTGTCATGAGACCACAAGGTAATGTAGCACCATATCAGAGGCCACAAGGTTATAACCATCAGAATCAACAACAAGCATACTACCCTCCTCAGCAACAACAGGGGGAAGGCAAGAAGATGGGTTTTCCAGGTTAGAAGCTATGATGCAGCAAGTTATTGGGTCAAATGCCAAAATCAGTGAGAGAATAGATGTACATGATGCAGCTATTAAAAATATTAAAGTACAGTTGGGCCAGATATCTATGGCAGTGAGCAATCATCCTCGTGGAACTTTACCTGAAGACACGCAGGTAAATCCTACGGACCAGGGCCCAAGGCAGCTGATGGCAGTGACTCTCCGAAATGGCAGGGACTTAGACATGGAACTTTAGAGAGCTCGTGAAAATAGGCAAGATGAGAACGGGTACCCGTGCCGATTAAACTTGATGATTCAACAAACTTGACCAAGGTAACAGTGCAACCTACTGAAGGAGAACCCAGTGCACATATTGAGACTGATAAAGAAGTGGAGATAGCCTAGGAGCCGGTAGTTGAGGTGGTGGCTGAGAAAGAAAAGTCCCAAATCACTAGGAAAAAGAGACCGCCAACTCCATTACCTCTGAGGCTGGATAAATACCAAAAGGATGAACAGTACAAAAAGTTCTTGGACATGCTAAAGCAAATATAGGTAAATATCCTATTGATTGATGCGTTGAATGAAATGTCTGGTTAAGC
The DNA here is from genome assembly GCA_005239505.1 of Nicotiana paniculata. NCBI lineage: Eukaryota > Viridiplantae > Streptophyta > Magnoliopsida > Solanales > Solanaceae > Nicotiana > Nicotiana paniculata. Next base: position 118,781 of record ML356513.1, read on the forward strand.
TAAAATGATGAAGGACTTGATGCCTAGAAAATTTGACTTCCAAGATCTGGCGACTGTCACCCTTACTCAGATTTGTAGTGCGGTGGTGACGCGTCCTATTACTGAAAAGTTGTCTGATCCGGGGAGTTTTACAATTCCTTGTACCATTGACAACTTAGCTTTTGCCAAAGCTTTATGTGACTTGGGGGCCAACATTTCTGATGCCGCTGGCCATATATAAAAGACTGGGGATTGGTAGAGCCAGACCAACTTCAATGTTATTGCGGCTAGCTGAAAAGACGGTAAAGAGACCGTCAGATATTTTGGACGATGTATAGGTGCATGTGGGGAAGTTTGCATTCCCTGCTGATTTTGTAATACTAGACTGCCGAGTAGATGAGGAAATTCCCATAATCTTGGGAAGGCCATTCTTGGCCACAGGCAGAGCCCTTATTGACTGTGAGACTGGTGAACTTAAGATGAGGCTCAATGATGAAGAAATCACTTTCAACGTGCATAGTCTATGAGGCAACCCAGTGAATTCGCTAACTGCTCTCTTATTGATGTTGTGAATGTGATCCCGGAAAAAGATGATGCGTCCCTGACTGTTGGGGACCCTTTGGCTGAATGTTTGATGAATCTAGATGATATGAACGGTGAAGAACTGGTAGATTGGGTGTTAGCACTTGATGAAAAAGGGATATGGCCAAAGGCTCTCGAGTTTGAGTCACTACACGTAGAGGAAAGAGAGAGCCCGCCGGCCAGGCCATCTATTGAAGAACCACCCAGGTTGGAACTGAAACCACTGCCACGTTATCTGGTTAATAGGAACAAAGAACCCATGGATGATGATGTACATGAAGTTCTAATGGAGAAGGCCAGACCGGAATTCGAGGATGCTGATGTGGTAGAAACGATACTAGAGTTAACTAAGGACATTGATGATACATATTTTGTTGAATCTAGTGTCATTAGTATTGAGGATGTTGGTACACACTCCAACCAATTTTTCACATTGTGTCTGCATGATGATATGAAAATAGAGTCATCCGAACCACTTGAGGAGCCAAGGAATAAGGAACAAGTTGCCTACGTTCTGGAATTCTTCTTGCCAGAAAGTCGTGAGTACACATTTCATCGAAAAGCCAAGAAACGGAGATTACTAGATTGTTTTATTGGGCCAGGCAGATTCGTTCCACCACCCCAGTAGCATGATCATAGTGCAAATTCAAAACTCGGGATCCAATTCATAAGTTCAAAGTGGAGGCATAAAGTGATTCAAGCGGATGCTCGAAGGAGCATGGAAAGCAAATCTAATGGAAAGGATGTCGACACTACTTGAGCAGGGAGTTTCTTACACCTTACTTTTATTTCTTGTTTTTGTCTATATGTGATGCACTGAGGACATTGCATGATTTAAGTGTGGGGTGTTGTACATATTTGTTGTGAGTTGTTGTGTTTAGTGTGTTTTCTTGATAGTAGTTTTAGTTTTTTTTGTAGTCTTTTTGTAGTTTTTCTTTAATTTTAGGTAGAACAAAACAGGAAAAAAATAATAAAAAAGAAAAATTAAAAATATATGAAGTCTTCCCGACGATGGATCTCTTAGACAGTTCTCTTGAGGGAAGTGAGTCTAAAAGAAATACACAAAAAAGACTTTTTGTTTTAGGTAGTGTAGTAATTCCCCTTTGGTTTTTCTTTGGACCATGATTCTTTTCCAAGGGTTTTTAATTGAACCGGGTGTAGGTAGTTTTTAATTTTTAGGAATAGTAACCACATGGTTGAGGGCTTAACAGTAGCAATATCTCGAAACGTGCTAATGCCTTGAGAATAGTCAGTATTATGGTTGTGACGCTTAGGCTCAATTTTTTGACTCCAGGATAAGTACCTTAAATCAGGAATTCTTAAATTTGAACTGCTTTGACTGGAGTGTCATGATAGATCCAATCTTGAGTGAGTTATGTGCCATGTGTGTGTGAGATTTGTATGCTATTCTGTGCATTGCATTTGATGTCTAGAACTTGCCCCGTGTGTGTGCAAAGCGAAATAGAAGTTTTGTTCAGTCTTGGAAGTGATATAGGCATTTCTTTGTTGAGCCAGCTATATATATTTTACCCACCTAATTGTTATGTATCGTAGTTAACCCCGTTGAGCCTATAATCCTTTTTATTTGGCAACCACATTACAAGCCATACCCTTTTGTTTGAATCAATCATATCTTTCAACCTTGTTACCTCTCGTAAGCACTGGAAATGTGATGAAATATGGAAAAATTAAAGTATGGGGTGGTAAGTTGATTTTTGAGGGGAATATTTGAAATAAGGAGAAAGGTGCACTACTTTGAAAAGTAAGAGTAACTTGGGAAAAAAAAATAGAAAAGAAATAGTTTTATTGTGGTGACTCTTAATGTAATTATGCTTAAAGAAGTATGGGGTAATAACACTGATGTGAAGGTGGAGTTGGCTTAATATAAGTTTGAGGTTGAAAAGTTAAAGTATGTGTATTAAAGTGCTTAGGGGGGGTGTAGTCACTCTTATATCTAAATGTATCCTACCCGTCCCGAAGTCTACATTACAACCAAATAAAAGTCCTAATTGATCCTAGACTGAATGAGCTCGATTAGTAGAGTAGTACACTACGGGCAAGCCTATGGTGCATCTTGTGTGGCATATGAATGTTACTTATGAGAGTGAGTGAATTCTTTCTATCTTGAGTTCCTAAGTCTCTTAAATTTCATTGTGTGTGGAACTAACTCTTTCATTTGGTGAGGTCACATGATTCACGAAGGAAAGGTAATGTTGTTGACCTCTAAGTTAGAGTAGTGAGTGGATTGTGAATAAAGCATGGTATATGTGAGTCGACTATTGAGGCGAGGGTGTCACACCTTTGTGCTTAAACTGTTTTAAATATTCTTGGTATAACGTGTTAAGGGATTTGCTTAATAAGTTGTGTACATGAGTGTAGTGTGATTGCTCGAGGGCGAGCAAATGTTTCAGTATGGGGTGTTGATGTGTGGCTAGAATTCATGGTTTAACACATTATATGCCTTGCATTTGATGTAAGTTAATAATAAAAATACACTTCGTATGTACCTAATGAGGTTTATTTTATATGTAGATGAATTGGAAATGGAAGTCGAGTTGAATGGAAGCATAAACGTTGAAAATAAGTTCAAAAGTCAAAAAGGAGTGAAGCAGGCTATACCCGGGCGTTTGAGCTGAAAAGCCTGGCCACAACAGGCTTTAGCCGAGAATTTGGGATATAAAGCCTGGTGAGGCCAGGCGTTATCCAGGCGCCAGAGCCCAAACGCCAGGCCTGGCCAGGTGTTATCCAGGCGTTTCGCCTGTAACGCCTGGCCCCTGATCCGGTCAAACCCGAGTTTTGAAGATTTTAAGTGTTTCCCGGTTGGAATAGAAGTCTCCTACACGGTTAGGGTTTATCCCGAACATATAAATAGACCCAAGAACACAACTTTAAAGGGAGATGCCATTAGAGACAAGAGACGCCTGTGGAATACGGCTTAGAGAAGCAAAACATTGATTTTTACAGCTTTTATTCATTACTTTGTAGTTTAATTATGCAAATTATTTTGAGTTTGATTCTTATGAGCATGAAAAGCTAATTTCTTTAATCTAGAGTTTTGGTGGAACCCGTTGGGGGATGAACTTATTGTGATATTAATATAGCTTTGATTGGTTGTTAATCTCTATTTGTTCAACTACGTTCTTATTGTAGTTAATTGAATGTCCATCAATCAGTTGTTCCTATTTATTATGTATCTACTTGAGAGAGAGTGCATATTTAGGTATTTGGTTGAACAACATCACTCCCGGAGTACAGAAGAAAGTCATAATTGAGGGTTTAGAAGTTGATTTGAAATAACGATACTTCGGGTGCAATTTAAAGTGAACTGTAATGCAATCTAGCTAGCGTAACTTGAGAGAGTGCGTCTAGTAAATTATCATAATTACTTGAGAGAGATTTATGATAGATAGAGTGTTCATGATTGATAGAGACAACTAATAAAACTATATGAAGTATCCGAGAAGTAAGTTCACCAACGGGGGAAACCATAACCTTAGACCTTTATTATAATTGTTTACAACACATTGTTAGTAATTGTTAGTTTATTATTATTGTCAGTAGAAATAGTAAAACATCACCAATTTATATTCAAAAGTCTTGAGAGAATTGATTAAGTAAAAGTTGAGTATTCTAACGACTTGATTGATACGTAAATTCCCTGTGGGATTGACTCTGGGTGTAATACCCCGGATTATATTTGCAGCGCCCGTTTAGTCTTTCTATAAGACATAGTTGAGCATGATCAGTACCTCCACACATAAGCAGGAAAGCACGCAAACAGATTTTTGGTTATGCAGTAGACGGCATTAAGACGTGTTGGAATTGTTAAGTCCTATAGGCATGATTTTTATGTGATTCTGGATTCCAGTATTATATAGGCAGTGTTGTAATTTCTGGACTAACGTATAGGAAAATTATAGCATTGCAATTCCTATAGATATGATATCTAATCATTTGAGTAATAAGGTTGTTGAAACAATCCCATAATTCTTAATTACTAATGCTGATTTTATAGATATGCGTCTTAGGCAGGTGATAGTACACTATAGGCATGATCTCTAATAGCCACATAATTAGGCAGTGAAGTCATTTCAAAAAACAAGATTATTAGCATCCATAAACATCCTATGGGTGGGATTTCTAACAATTGACAATTGAAGTTCCTATAGGCATGATATCTAAGTGCAAGAAGTCCAGTTTGGATCCTATAGGCATGCTCTCTAGCCATTCAAGTCATGACATCGTGTGCATATAATTAAAGAGAATGAGGTGTGATGAGTAAACAAGCTATTAAGATCCTATAGGCATGATCTCTATATGTTCATGCAAAAGATAAAGTATCCAGTTCCCCCTTTTCATGAATCTCCATATGTTCGTTATTACAAGTTATTACAGGCCCAAGAATGAAATAATACAAACTTGAAGATGACAAAACGCAAGCTGAAACGAATACAATCCCTCCAAAGTAATTATAGGCCCAATATAAAAGTAACCCAGGAATATCCCAAGCCTTCAATAGTCTTACTCTCCAGACAAAAAGTAGGCCCAAATCACAGGCTCACAAGATAACTAGAGTGCACCTGAATCTAGCTCCCAGGTCCAACAACACCCATGGCCCATCTCTAGGCCCAATGAATAACTTACTTACCCACATGGATACTAAATTTAGCTATGCAGGTGACACAATACTCATAGAACAACTTAATCCCATAGTTCTTAGAGTTGTAGCCTTTAACAACTCTAGCTAAGACATATAAAGAGGATCATGCTAAATACAAAGACACACAAGAAGCATATGAGGCAAGCTTATGCTTTGTAATTCCAGAAACAAAGTTTTATGGTGACAAGATTGACCATCATAGGACAGTAAACTATTTCAGCAAAGCAAAATCCACAAACAACCTAAGGACCTTTAGATGATAGTCTAACAGAATCATGAACAAGAAGCAGGTAGAGTACAGTCTTGATGTGAAGGTTTTAACATAAAAACCTAATGAGAATATGGTTGCAAAACAGCATAACAACATTCCAGTGGGCAAAATTTGGCTAACATACTTGGTTGATCATGAAACCTAACCTAGTGGACATTAAAAAATGCACAAAGATTCTAAAGAACTCATAGTAGGCAAAAGAACATGTCAACTATAGGCTAACAGGACATGAAGACATTAGGATTCATGTCAGTCGAAGACACATAAGACAGAACTACACATTGGTATTTATCCTAGAAGCAATGCTAAAGGGTGCAGGATTTCCCAGACAGGGAACACAATTATCAGAGTTAGAAATCGAAGACAAACATGTTTGGCTAGAGATTAAGACAATGCTATAACATGGGAGAGTCAAGGATCAATTTGCATGAAAAAATAGGTTATACATAAAGGATCTAGTAGGAAGAGATTCATTAAAGTAGACTTTGAGCAAGCAGTTTCTACAAAAGGTCCTAGAAATGCAAGGCATGAATATGAACTCATAACAGGAAAAGGACACAATATTGAGGCTAACATGAGCATGACCAATCAGACAGAACCTATGAAGGCCAGAAACCATCCGAGTCAAATACATAGAGTGAAAGTATACTACACACATTGAAGCCTATCAAGCCTGATATTAGAGAACATGGAACTGAAGAACGTCTTTGAGATAATAGAACTACAGAAAGCATACAACAATACAACGCTGGGAGTTCACAAATAACGAATAAACTTAGGTCATGCTTGTCTATAAAAGTTCAAACATTGTTGGCACGCAGAATACACATACATGAATAAGTAGATGAGTAATAATTAAGGCTATAAAGGGTAGATAATGCTAACCAGTTGAGAAGAAAAAACAAGCAAAAGAGTGAGTAACTTAGAATCACAGTGATAACATCAAAGAAAGATGAGTGAGAATCCCAGGTCCTAATGCGTCAGAGTTAACAGGAGCTTCAGTGAGCCCTGAGCAGTGCTCGCACTAAGGAGGTTAATAGAGAAGATTCTGGTGGCCTTGGCTTTCAGCCACCCACAATCAAGAGATCAAAAATAACATGGAAGGTGAAAAGTGAGAAAATAACTGTAGTTCATAAGCGATTAGAGTTTGTCCAAAGGGGAAATTGGGGAGGGGTTTATATAGTTATAATAATCAAAAAATAAATACAATAAATTGAACATAAACAAAGAAAGAAAAACATGAAAAATCAATTTTGAATTGGATTAGGTAAAGAAACCGGGTAAACCCTAGTTTGACTAGGATCAGAAATTGGCCGGAGATTTGGTGAATCAGAACCTCATAGCCTTGCTATGAACATATATAGACAAAATATCCTCCAAATCTTGGAGAGTAAAGCCGATCTCCTTTGATCTAGAGGCTAGTACTTGCCAAAAATGGACAAGTACTATGTAATACCATATTTACACAAGTAATAGCAGTATAATCCGGAAAAGGTAAGTAAATCATGGTAAGAATCTATGGATGATTTGGATTCAGAAAAGATTTTGGGTGGCGGCTAAGGTTTCTCAAATAAGAGGAGAATAGAGGATTTAGGGGCAGCTGGAGTGTGAGAATGGGATTAGGGTTTAGGGTGAGGGGATATAAATAAAGGGTATGAATTATTATGGGTCGTTGATCATCTGAGATCAACGTCCGTGATTAAAGGGAAGTAGGCGAGTCGAGTAAACGGGTCCCAATCGGGTTGGAACAAAAAGGGTCGTTTGGTTTGGGCCAAGGTAGATTAGGGTTGGGCTCATTTGTTTGGACCTTAATTGGTTCGAAAATAAGGCATAATTTGGGCTAGATTTTGAAGTAGGGAATTAAGGAGAAATAATTTTAATAAAATAGTAAAATAAAATGTAAAAAATGCTACTTATGCAAATTAATACGTTAAAACAATAGATGAAGATTATGTAAAATGTAAAAAATTATTTTGACCTTAAATAAAGTGACTAATGCAATTTATTATGAAATATATGCTATTATTGCAAAATTACGTATTTGGCATAAGAAAACGCAAATGTAATTATATAAAATGAAGTAAAATATTATAAAACAGATATGTGGATGAAAATAATAGAGTTTGATGATTAAATCATCACAAAATAATTTAACGGGGTAATTAATACATATTCAAATAATTTAACTACAAGAAAATCAGTTTTAAAGCTTTAAAAATTACAAAAAATTATAAAAATACTTGTATAACTATTGTAAATTGAGTAACGATGCAAAATGATATTTTGAAAGTATATATGCTATTTGAAAAAATATGAGGTCAAAATTGGATATCAACAATGGCTACCAACTCTAAGTCATGAATAGGGTAATTCTTCTCAGGAACATTTAACTGCCGTGACGCATATGCAATCACTCTGCCATCTTGCATCAACACTGCACCGAGCCCAATATGAGATGCATCACAATACACCGTGTAAGATCCTGAACTTAGCATCGTAGTCAAAGCAGTCTTGAGCTTCTGAAAGCTAGATCACACTCGTCTAGCCATCTGAAAGGGGCACCCATCTAGGTCAATCTGGTCAATGGAGGTTGCTATAGGTGAAAACACCTCCACGAACCGACGGTAACAACCCGCCAAATCCCTAAAACTCCAGATCTTGGTAGCTGAAGTGGGTCTAGGCTAGTTCTGAACTTTCTCAATCTTCTTAGGATCCATTTGTATGCCCTCTACCGATACGACGTGCCCCAAAAAGGCGACTGAGTCTAACCAAAACTCACACTTTGAAAACTTTGCATATAACTAGCTATCCCTCATAGTCTGATGTACAATCCGAAGTGTTGCTCGTGGTCCTCTCGATTGCAGGAGTAGATCAAGATATTGTCAATAAATACAATCACGAAGGAATCCAAGTAGAGGTTGACCACCTGGTTAATTAAATACATATATGTTGATGGGGCATTATCATCCTAAATGACATCAATAGAAACTCATAATGCCCATACCGAGTCCAACAAGCTGTCTTAGGGACATCGGATGCCCTAATCTTCAACTGATGGTAGCCAGACCTCAAATCAATCTTTGAAAACACCTTGGCACTCTGAACCTGATCAAATAAGTCATCAATCCTCGGCAATGGATACTTGTTCTTGTTGGTGACTTTGTTCAACTGCCAATAGTCTATGCACATCCTCATCGATCCATCTTTCTTCTTCACGAACAACATAGGCACACCCCAAGGCGAGACACTAGGTCTAATGAAGCACTTATCAAGCAAATCTTGCAGCTGCTCCTTTAATTCTTTCAACTCCAGTGGGGCCATACGGTATGGCAGAATAGAAATGGGTTGAGCGGCTATAGCCAAATCAATACAGAAGTCAATATCTCTATTAGGTGGCATCCTCGGTAGATCTGCATGAAATACCTCTGGAAACTCACGAACAACTGGTACTGAATCCATGGAAGGAACTTTTGCACTAGAATCACGAACATAAGCCAAATAAGAAGGACACTCCTTCTCGAACATACGCCAAGCCTTCACATATGAGATAACCATGCTGGTAGAATGGACAGGAGTCCCCCTCCCCTCTAATCGAGGCAACCCCCGTAAGGCTAAGGTCACCGTTTTGGCATGACAATCCAATATAACATCATAAAGTGACAACCAATCTATACTCAAGATGACATCACAATCTACCATATCAAGAAGTAGAAGATCTACGCTAGTCTCAAGGCTCCCAATAGTAACCACACACAAATGATAGACACGATCTACTACGTATAATCTCCCACAATTTTCGTCACATACATATGAAGAATCACAAGGCACAACCAGATATAAAGTAAACTAGGATGACACATAGGAATAAGTAGAGCCTAGATCAAATAGAACTGAAGCATCTCTATGGAAAACTAGGACAATACCTATGAAAATAGCGTCACATGACTCAGATAATGGACAGGTCAATTCTTCTCATGCACCTTCAACTGTCTAGACAAGTAGGCAATCACTCTACTGTCCTGCATCAATACCGCTCCAAGGCCAATCCTCGAGGCATCACAATAGACAGTGTAAGACCCTGAACCTATAGGAAATACTAATACTGGGGATGTACTCAAGATGTCTTGAGCATCTGAAAGCTCTCCTCACACTCCTTAGTCCACCTGAACAGAGCACCCTTCTGGGTCAGCTTGGTCATAGGTGCTGCAATAGATGAAAACCCCCCTACAAAGCGATGGTAGTATCTCGCCAAACCAAGGAAACTACAGATCTCCAAAGCTATGGTCTAGGCCAACTCTGCATTTCCTCCACCTTCTTCAGATCTACCTTGATCCCATCACAAGACACTACGTGGCCCAAGAATGCCACTGAATCAAGCCAAAATTCACACTTAGAAAATTTCGCATATAATCTCTTCTCCCTCAAAGTCTGAAGCACAGTCCTCAAGTGTTGCTCATGAATTTCTCGAGATCGGGAATATGCCAGAATGTCGTCAATAAACATAATGACAAAATAATCAAGATAAGGCCGGAACATATTGTGCATCAAATGCATAAAGGCTGTTGGGGCATTGGTCAGCCCAAATGACATGACAAGAAACTCAGAATGACCATATCTGGTCCTGAAAGCAGTCTTCGGGATATCCGGCTCCCAAATCTTCAACTAATGATAGCCAGAACACAAGTCAATCTTGGAAAAACACCCTGGCACCTTGTAGCTGATCAAATAAACCATCAATGCAAAGCAAAGGATACATGTTCTTCACTGTAACCTTGTTCAACTGCCAATAGTCAATACACATAGGCATAAAACCATCCTTCTTCTTCACAAACAAGACAGGAGCACCCCAAAGTGATACACGGTCTGATGTAACCCTTATCAACTAATTCCTTCAACTGCTCCTTCAACTCCTTCAACTCAGGAGGAGCCATATGGTAAGGAGGAATAGATATTGGATGAATTCCCAGCAACAAATCAATGCCAAAATTAATATCTCTATCGGGCGGCATGCACGTAAGATCAACTAGAAACACATCAGGGAAGTCCCTCACTACTGGAACTGACTCAATTGTAGGGGTATCAATACTGACATCTCTCACATAGGCCAAATATGCATCACACCCCTCTCAACCATTCGTTGAGCCTTAAGAAATGAAATGACCCTGCGGGGAGTATACTCTAAGGTACCTCTCCACTGTAATCGCGGTAAGCCTGGCATAGTCAGCGTCACGGTCTTAGCGTGAAAATAAAGAATAGCATAATGGGGAAACAAGCAGTCCATGCCCAAGATAACATCAAAATCTATCATACTGAGGGATAATAAATTGGCTCTGGTCTCAAAACCACTAAGAGCAATCAAACACGACTGATATACGCAGTTTACAACAAGAGAATCTCCCACATGAGTAGATATATAAATAGGGCAACTCAAAGAATCACGAGATACTCCCAAATGTGGAGAAAAATAAGAAGACACATATGAATACATAGAGCCTGGGTCAAATAATACTGATGCATCCCTATGACAGATAGGGACAATACCTGTGATGATGAATCTAAAGTGATGGCCTCTGAACGAGCTGGAAGGGAATAGTACATGGTTGAACTCCCCCTCTAGGGAGACCTCAACCTCCTCGACCTCCACCACAGGCTACCTGAGTAGGTGGAACGACAGTTGGAGCTGGAAGAATAGTCGGAGGACCCGGTGGAGCACGTAGAGGATGATAAGTCTGTGGAGGCGCACGCCTCCTGACTCTGGGGATATCTTTAACCATGTGAAGAGTATCACCACACTCAAAACAACCCTTTGAAGGACGTGGCGGCTGAGACTGACTCTGACATGGCCTATTGGAATGGACGGTAATAGCACCTCGAGCAGAAGGCACACTGGATATAGGCGGTTCATAATAAAGCTCCTGAGGTCTACGAGGAACTGAAACACTACTGGATGCTGGAAGACCTGAATGAATAGGGTGACTCACAAAGCCCCTACCATAGGGTGATACTGGTGCACGAGTTCCTAAAAAATAACCAGTCTCTTGAGACCTCTTGTCCTCTCTCTCCTCTCTGTCCCGGGCAAACATGCCCTTCACTATCCTGGAAATACTCACTGCCTGCTGATAAGTAATATCCATCTCCAACTCCCTGTCCATACTGGTCTGAATACTGGGATGGAGTCCCTCAATGAAGTGACGATCCTCTCTCTAACTGCATGTTGAGCTAACTCACTGAAACAAAATGTATACTCTAACATAGTTATAGCACCCTGGCGCATCTGTTCAAACTCTGCGCGCCAAGCATCCCTGAGGCTATGAGGGACATACTCATGCAAGAACATCTCTGAGAACTGAGTCCAAGTGAGGGAGGTTGCCTCATCCGGACTACTTAGTTCATAGGCACGCCACCACTGATATGTCGCTCCCTCAGCTGGAAAGCGGTGAAGAAAACCCCACTCGTCTCCACAATTCCCATAGTGTGGAGAATACGATGACACTCCTCTACAAAACATAGAGCATCATTCGAAGCTAGTTAGCTGAAAGTAGGTGGGTGGTACTTCTTGTATCTCTCAACCCTGAGCTGCTCTTCCTTAGAAGCAGTTACCTGGTCTCATGCTGAATCAGAGCCACTGGGGGCATAAAAATAAACTCTGGGGCCTGATCAACCTGGACCCTATACTCAGGAGTGCGAGCTGCGGGAATCTGTGCCCCTCCCCCGGCCTGAGATGTAGCAAGAGCTATCGGAAGCCTTCCAGCCTGAGCTACAATGCAGAACATGCTCATGAACTGAGCCAGAGTCTCCTAGAAGGGCTGGAACAACAATAGGAAACTCAGGTGCGGGCCCTCCAGCTGGAATTGCTGGGGGATCCTCTGTCGCAGCTCTCGCAGGTGCTCGGGCTGCACCACGTAGTCGTCCTCTACCCCGACCCCGACCTCTGGCGGCTCTAGCAGGGGGCTCGGGTGCCTGATCATTGGTCCATGTGGTACGGATCCTCACCATCTGTGAGAAAGAATAGAATCGAAATTTTAGCATTTTGATGTCAATAACTCGCACAACAAGGAAATCAAAGAAGTACGATTGTTCTTAACAGTTACATAGCCTCTCGAAGATAAGTACAGACATTCCGCACCGATCCGTGAGACTCTAATAAATCGGCTTATGACTCGCGAATTCTAAGAACCTAATGCTCTGATACCAACTTGTCACGACCCAATTTACCCCTCCGAAAGGTGTCGTGACGGCACCTAGTCCTACGACTAGGTATGCCTATTATTGCGGAAAAATTGAAAGAAAACATAACGATAAAGCCAAACAGTATAATTTTAATAACAAGGATAGTGCCACTCGGCTCATGTACAAATACATCACTCCCAAAACCCGGAATGTCACTAATCACAAGCTTCTACAAGTCTATATAGCTCTATACAACGTGTCTGAAGAAAACACAAGAAAAATATCTAAGCAGGGGAATAGAAGGGGACCCCGAGGTCTGCGGATGCAAGCAGAAATACCTTGAAGTCTCCTGAATCAGCAAGCATGCACTAAACCCGAGGCTGATAGCTCGTACCTGGATCTGCACATGAAAAACATGTGCGGAAACGGGCATGAGTACACCACAATGGTACCCAGTAAGTGCCAAGCCTAACCTCGGTCGAGTAGTGATGAGGTCAGGTTAGGGCCCTACAGGTGTAAATATAAAGTTCAAAAAGAAAACAGAAAGAGATATAGATATATTTTGCAGTAAAATAGTTAAGGAAATCTACGATAATAAAAGTCAAGAAGCCCTCAGCTCAGAGTAAAGGAAATGCAACAGGGAATCTCCCAGGATACCGTCTCGTAGTCCCGAATTAATTGTGCAGTACAAGGGAAATCTCCCAGGATACCGTCTCGTAGTCCCTAATTAATTGTGCAGTACAAGGGAATCTCCCGGAATACGTCCATAGTCCCAAAGTAAATATGCAATGCTGGGGGAAATCGCCAAAAATCCAACCTTCGCCAATTCAAGCCTAAATCTACTACGAACCTCTAAAACATATTCCAGACACGCTCCTAAATCGAAAAGCACTCAACGGAGCTAACGGAATCGACAGAATTCCATTCCGAAACCGTCTTCACACGGTTCTGACTACGGTCCAAATTTTAGGACTTAAGCTCTCATTTAGGGACTTAGTGTCCCAATACACTCCGAAACTCAAAATCAATTATCCCGGCAAGTCACAATAGCAAAATTAAATATGGGAAATGCAGTTATTAGGGGATCGGCCGGGTCGTTACAAATCTCTCTCTCTCTCTCTCTCTCTCTATATATATATATATATATATATATGTATGTGTGTGTGTGTGTATATAACAATAATTTATAAGTGGTTGACTATTTTTTATCATTAATACCGACCAAAATCGATCGTAAATTCATAATAATTTTAATTTTTTTTTTGTTATGGGAAGAAAATAATTGAGCCTGGGCGGGAAAAATTAAATCAAGATTTCTGACCGAATTCGGTCAGTGTACTTGAATATTTTTAATTAAACTTTTTTTGGTAGATAATATTCAAAGTCTGACCAGGTCATGGTCAAATATTGACTAATTTTCGACCGATATCGATCGAAATTTTTATATGTTTCAGACACAGTGTTGTTTCAGACAAAGTGTTGTTTCTTTATTGTGGTCGGTATTTTTTAGTAAAAAGATTTATTTGACGTTGTGACTAATCTAAATATTTTTTGATCGATTTTCTTTGACCGATTTTGATCGGTATGATTTGGACGGATTTTGACAGATTTCTAGTAATATTGCCGGAGAAGTACAGATCCCATTTTTAATGGGAATTACGTGAAGTTGCCGAAACAGTCCTTTTATGGACTTTATAAAACTTTTCCTAATGGAAAGCTAAATCCCACTCCAAATGGGTGTCATGGAAGTCACACTTCCTTTATGAACCGTGCACGTGAATCCAATTGCAATTGGATTTCACTCTAAGTCTTCATTTCATATGGTTTATATCTATATCTATTTGTATTTATATTTATACTATTATAAAAGCATGATACAATGTCGGTTTATAAAATAACTTTATAATATTGAGCATAATAACTCATAATAAAAGAACATAATCGGAATTCTAGATATTAACCTTATAATCATATTAGTTTTAGGACATAATATTACACATTCAGGAATCCTATTAGTATAACTATACTAATAGTATGTACCATATTAGCATTCCTTTTGTTACCTAATAATTTTAGCATGTATCATGTTACGTTTTTTTTTTTAATATAATTACTTTCTGGGTAGAGACATATTTTTAGTCATGTAATCCTATTAATTTTAGAATATACTTCTTAAAAATTTCTATTACTAATTTAATTTGAAACATATTATAATATCCTATTACTAATTTAATTTGAAAACGTATTATAATGTCCTATTACTAATTTAATTTGAGAATGTATTATATCATCCAAATCTACTTAGAAAAAGAAGAGCCTATATTATTAAAAAAAAAACTACAAAATACAATATTAATAGACCAAAATAGTCCTAAAATATTAAATGAAAGAACTCATTGGGAAAGTACAAAACTGCAATAACTTATTATTTGGACTAATTTGAGAATGTGTTATATTGTCCAAATCGATTTTGAAAAAGGAGAGTCTATATCTATATCTATATACTATATTAAAAGTATGAAGGTCCTTAGCGAAATTGTAACGACCCGATCGGCTGTTTTGAGCTCTAGCCCGTCGTTCAATGGTTTGAAGTCATGAGCAGCTCCTTTTCAGGTATTATGACTCGTAGGCATGGTCGGAGTTGAATATTGGGAAGTTCGGAGTTAAATTGGAAAGAAAATTCTCATTTCAGAAGCCTTACGTTGGAGAAATTGACTAAGATTAGAATTTTGAACAAATTACCTTGGAATCAGGATCTGAAGGTTCCAGGAGGTTCGTATATTGATTTCGGATTTTGGCGTATGTTCGGATCGGGCTTTGGATAACCCATGAGCGTTTCGGCGCATGTTATGGATGATAACATTATAGAAGAATTTCCTAAGTTTGGCTAGAAGTACATTTCAGTGATATTGATGTCCGCATTATGTTTTGGAACAGGTTGGTTTAATTGGACGGGGTCCCGGGGGCCTCGGCTGAATTCCGGATGGTTAACGGATCAATATTTGAAGTTGAGGGAAAAAAAAAGCTGAAGTTGCTGTCATTTGGTTTGACCGCACCTGCGAGGCTTGGGCCGCAGGTGCGATATTTCGCTGGCTTGGCTGGGAGCGCAGGTGTGATGCAATTTCTACACCTGCGAAGTCGCAGATGCGGACAATGGGGCGCATGTGCGAGTTTTGGTTGGAGCTGAGGAAGCCGCAGGTGCGGATGTTTGGGCGCACCTGCGGGAGTGCAGGTGCGTAGATTGGATCGCAGGTGCGAAAATAGGCCTGGGCAGAATGTTTTTAAAATGGGAATTTTGTCATTTCTTTTCCCATTTTCAATTGGTATGGGAGATTGTGGGGAGCTTCGAGGAGGGATTTTCGTCAAAGATCAAGGTAAGTTATTCCAACTCATTTTTAAGTTAAATGCATGGTCTAGGTATGGATTTGAACATGAAAGATTGAGAAAAATTGGGAATTTTGAAGAAAAACCTAGAAAATTTTATTTTAGATTTCTACCACGAATTTGAGCATGGAATTTAGAGTAAATTATATATTTGAGCTAGTAAGGCTAGGGGTAGGGTATATCTTCGAGAAATTTCAGAATTGGGACACGTGGGCCCCAGGGCATTTTGGTCAATACACTGCGCGGAGTTGGGAAATTATATAATTTGAATTGTTGCAAGTATTAGAGTATATTTTCATTGGTTTGTCCTTATTTGGATAGATTTGGGGCGTTGTGCATCAATTAGAGTCGTCGGAAGGGCTTGGAAGACGGTTATGGAATTTCGGAGCGAGGTAAGTCTCCTTTCTAACATTGTGAGGGGAAATTGTCCCCCTAGGTGAACTAATTAAATATGTGCTGCTATCTGCGGGGGCTACGTACGCACGAGGTGACGGGAGTCCGTGCGTAGCTACTATTATGCTTATGTACGGGTAGTCTAGGACCCACTAGCACGCCTTACGTGTTGTACATGTGATACTGCCAATAATGTTAGACTGATAGTGCTATTGAATTGGTAATCTATTTCCCAAGAAGGATGGAGTGTACCTTTCTCAATCATTTAGGAAGAGAATTGACTCCTCTGTGGATAATTGTATTCCTGATAAGGTTATATTATTGAATATTATTAAACTTGACAAATGAATTGCGAGAAAAGATTTAAATACTATTTTTGTTACTTTTAAAAGAGAAATTTGTCATTTACTTGAGTATTTGTTTTCCCGATGTAGTTGGGGTGGACTGTTTGTGTGTGCATGTGACCGCTTCGCAATTTACATTTCGCGAGCGAAGTGTTAGTTCCCCCACTCTCATGGGAGCGGGTCGTATGCCACGGCTAGATTGAAAGATATATTATGGTTCAGGCCGTTCGACCCTCGGTTGTGCACATATATGATTATTATGATGGCTCAGGCCGATTGTCCTTATCCCCTATGCGCATGCTAAATTGTTAATGATTTTTCCTGGATTTTGAAGTGACAAGATATTTGGGGGAAAATGAAGAAATAATTGTTTATTTAAGATATTCGGGGGGGAAATGGAGTAGTAATTGTTTATTACTTTCAGTATTTATTTGAATTATAGTTATCCTTAATGTTTGTTGTTTTTATCATCCTCGTATGCCTATTAATGTTATCATATCTTGTTAAATCATTTTGTTGAACCTTAGTGAATGTCAACTCGACCTCTCGTCACTAACTCTCCGAGGTTAGGCAGGATACTTACTGAGTACACGTTGATTCCATACTCATGCTACACTTGTTGTGCATTTTTATTGCACAGGTACTTTCATAGCGAGGTGGCTAGTTTGGAGACTTAGGCGAGCTGCATCATCTGGAGGCGATCCGCAGTTGACAGAGTCTCCCTCATATTGTATTTATTTTCATTTTAAATTCCTTGTCCAATTTGTATTTTGGACAAGCCTTGTAGTATTTTGTGAAATTCTTAGAAATTGCTCATGTACTTATCACTAGGTTCTGGGACATGTTTGGGATTTACTTTAACAAATTGAATTGTTTATCTGTCGTATTTATTTAATAAATTTTTATTCTCTCATTGGTTGTAAGTGAAAGGTAACGATTTCGAAAATGTTAAAACAGGAATTTATTTCAACTATTTAATGATTGGCTTGCCTGACAGTGGTGTCCGCGCCATCACGACCTTATGGATTTTGGGTCGTGACAAAATGGTATCAGAGCGCTAGGTTCCCTTAGGTTTCACGAGTCATGAGCAAGTCTAGTAGAGTCTTGCTGATCGGTACAGAGACGTCTGTACTTACCTTCGAGAGGCTACAGGGCTATTAGGAGTATTTCCCTTCTTGATTCCTCATTGTGCGATTCAATTCTTTTACGGCTTATGCCTATGTTTCTTCCTACTCAATCTTACGCGTCGCGAAGTGCTTGCTATGAACCAGGAATTTGAGTAATTGAAATGGTGCTACGGATATGGTGCGAGATGTTTTCCATGTGTAGTTGGTTGGGGATGTTGTTGTTGCCCTGCAGAAAGATATTATGTTGTTTCAGCCAGTAGTTGTGATTTTGGGAACTTTGAGGTTATGCTCAGGTTGTGATGATGATTACGATTCGGTTATCATGTGATGTCGATGTGATGATAGAATGCTTGCCCATATGTTAGGTGTGACTAATGGCTTGAAGGGAGGTCTTCTCAGGGCGTGATTTCGAGATTTTAGCATTTTAGTTCCGGCAGAGGAAAGGCATTTGGACTATAAATGGTCAGATTTTGGATTGATAAAGCAATAAGACTTGGTGTCTTCAAGTGAGGTAGGATATGCACTTGTGATGTGATGTCGTCGTCACTGATCGAATGGAATGTGTTGAGTCTGTCGGTGCTATGGTTTCTTCGGTTGCATTGGGTCAGAGTGTTGTGAAGTAGTATTGAAGAAGCGGTTGTCATAGAATGTGGTGCATGGTGGTTCAGGACTGAATATTTATTTTTAATGAAGGCAACTCGAGAAGGATGATCCTCAGAGAGTTTGAAGTCGTGGTGATCTACTGGTGTAAGAGCTGCAGAGAATGATATTAAATTGGACAGCATACGACGAAGGAAGACATGTGAGAAGTGTCAGCCGGCGGCTAAATTTCTAAAAGGCCAGGCGTAAGGAAATGAGGTCAGGTAGTGCCTAAAGGAATGATTTTAACCAAGGTGGGAGATCGGCAGCATAGTGGTGAATTAGAGGATATTGTAGCGCATTTAGCAGATGTCCGTGAGGAGCGGACGAACTAGTAAAGTTGGTGAATGAGAACGGGCTTAGGATGGGATGTTGATGTTGTAGAGGGTGTGCAGTACGACGTCGTTGGGAGGTGTCAGTTGGTGATTTCCACAGGTGGGTTATCTCCTATGAGTAGGTTAGCGGTTGTGTGGTTGGAAAGTTTCTGTGAGGGATTCTAGTGGCCATTCGGTAGGAGGCAGAATGTGTGAATAATTCTAGAGAACTTGAGTATTTAGGGAGTGCCAACAAGGGAATTTTGAAGAATTGGACGGGTTGGGTGAGTAAGATCATGTTAACAAAGGGGAAAGGATCTCAGTAGGGTCTAGAGTGGTGCAAGGAGTAGCTTCGGGCTAAGTGGGGGAGTCCCACCACTTGCAGTTGGGTTGTAGAATTGTGTTCTCATGGGGTTGCGGATTGTCAGCGTGTTGGCAAATTATTATAGTTAAGGGAAAGGAGTGAAACGGTTATTGTGCATGGGATTTGATGAATGTGTGCAAAAGTTGGCCCTGTTAGACCAGGGTTTCAGGCAGCAATATGATTAAGAATTGAGGTTTTGCGTCGTAACTTCAGAGAGAGGGAAAAGGTTGGAGTGCTCTATGTTATTTTCAGTGTGCATGATAGTATTGGAGGAGTGAGAGAAATAAACTCCGGGTTGTAGAAAGATTATCAGGAGGGTATAAGACGGGTTGTGAGATTGAGACAGCATGGTCTCGTGAATCAAGGACACTCGGGATGAGTGGGGATTGAGTTTGTTATGAGTTGAATGGGGTTACTATTATTTTTTAGGAAGTTAAGGATGATTAAAAGAAGATAGATTGATTAGCCATGGTTGAAATGGCACATGTACGACAGTGATCAATTTCGTCAGTGTAATTAAATTATGCATGTGGTTTGGGCCGGTATGTGCGGGGCTTGTCGGCCTTCGTAATAGATTTCATGTGGGAGAATTTGAGTGCTATGGCATGTCAGGTGTAGGCAGATCCCGGAAGGTTTATGGTAGTTCCGACAACTACTTAAGGATTCACTTGAGTGTTGTTATTGTTCTCTTGAATTGAGGTAAGTAAGAGGTTTCTATATAATGAAGTGTTCACACCCTATTAGTGGTTCAGGAGTTACAATGGAATTCTTGCGCTATCTCATATTGGCATGTTAGGTGCGGTAAGCAGTATGTAACTGGAAGTAAGGATCGAGGTTGCGGCTCGGTGTTGACAAGGATGTCATGAGCTCGGATGAGCAAGAGAAAGGGATTTGAATGTTTAGAGTAAGCTGGTGATATCTTCAGTGTCACCTGAGATTGATGTTTGATGAAAAAGGCTTTGTATCCTGGTCATGGGTTCTTGATGGGTTTGCAGTATTAGCATGGTCGGTGTTATGGATGTGCAGACTGGTTTCCTAGTGTGGAAGGTCGTGGGGGCGTAACCACGAGAAGATTGTATAAGTGTGACATGTAGTCACCTAATTGGTTGAAGATTTAGACAAAGTATAAGGAAGTGCAATATTACTTATTTGAGGATTTATGCCAGGAAGGCGTTCGGTTCAGTCGATTGTGGATTGTGGGGATTTTTCCCGGCTATGATGGCTGTTCTTGTGTATTATGAGAGGAAGTGGGTTATTATGGACGCAAGTCAAGCTATTAGCCTAGTTCAGTGCAAGCATGATCGACTTGAAGTGTGTGAATGGATTAAAACAAGATTATGGGCTTCATGTGAGTTAGATGTGTTCATTTCAGTATAGCGCTCCTCATAGAGGGGTGTTGGAATATCATATGTTGTTTAATCTTTGTCCAATTCATGTAATGTTGTGATTGTGCCGTGTGAGTTGTGAAACGACTTGATATATCCCTATGTGATGAGTCTCCGTGTAGTGATGATGTTATGCGAGCAGGAGAGCTCTTGAGATTCAGAGTATATATATCGCACCTCTGTTGTGCTTATGTTTTGTAGCATATGGATTTATCAGTCTCCATAGGATGGTATTGTGAACTTAGCGTGCTTGTGACCGACATTCAGTAATTTGTAATAGTGAGCAATTCAGCTCCGTGTATATTTCCTTATGTGAATTTTATGATGGGATCGGGTGGCACACCGCCACGGGTAGAGTAAGGTTCCTATATTTATTTTTCTTGTGTTTTACTTCCTAGTTTCTTAGGAAAGTTTATAATAGTTGCGTAAGTTGAGTAGTCCCTTCCTGAGTCATTTCTTATGTATCGTGTTCGAGTTGTAGCCTATTGGCAGATGTGGTATCATGTGAGGCTGTTGGTCATGTTTGGGGTGATTTGTTGTCTGAGCAGTTCATA
>ML356514.1:9833-23386 GCA_005239505.1 Nicotiana paniculata
GGGGGGGGGGTACACAAGAACAAGGTGGGGGCAAAGCAGATAGGTTAAAATAAACATCGCCAAGCAGCTGCATCAAATATTATAGAATAACAACCATACAAAGTTATCAAAACCCCCCCAAAAAAAGGTATCCAAGAGATGAGACAAAACCTAGGAAAACAAAAGATATTATATTTCCACTAATGTCATTCAAGGGATTAAAATACTTACAAGTTGGGACCATTCTCATCGTGACCAGCAATAAGAAGAGATACGCCAAAAGGTCTGGACTGCACGAACAAAAGAAACACGAAAGTAATGCACAAAGGTGATAGATTTGAATCTTACACTAGTCATAAGATTAAAAAAGGGAGGTGCTGAGAAAGAAAGATAAAGAAAATAAGGGAAGCCTATAATAAGATTCTTTAAGAATTAAGTAATAGAAATTAGAAAGTAAGTGTGATCTTTAACAAGATTCAGACATTAGTTCACTTTGCCAAAATTTCCAGATAGTATTTTTTGAAAACATTACTCCATAAAACAAGAAAGGCCAGACACGATAATGCAAGATAAGCACCAATAAACACAAACAAGGAACGAGACAGATACACCCTATAGAAATTCATCAAATGCAAACCAGGTCCTCAACGTACCAAGTTTATTAATTGTATATTATAGAGCAACTTCACCGGAATAAAACTCAATGCATATCAAATTTAGTTTTGAAACAAGCCTTTTTCCTTCATCTTTCTTTTCCATGAAAATATTAAGCAAAGTCCATAAAGCAGAATATTAGGCACAAGCTAGCTCCTGCTTCCTTTCTAAATAACAGAAGTTTCCAAGAAATCTTGCTTGGTTATACCGCGCATTCACACCAGCAGATAAAGCACCATTTAAAGATATGAACTCTTTATAAGAAAGTTTGCTGGAAAGTCAACTTTTATATATGCAGAGCTGCTAGTACCAATCAAACTCTACAATAAAGTTCACAAGAGTATCTTTCCAGAGACTAGATTGCAGATAGAAGGTATATTTTGAGCTATGTTGCTCGGACTCTCCAAAGGTGCTGCCGCACCCGTGTCGGATCCTCCAAAAATGCACTAAATTTGGAGGATCTGACACGCAGCCAACAACATTTTTGAAGAGTCCGAGTAATATAGATTTTGAGAAAGTAAACCAACTGCAAAGAAACCAAGAGGTTGCATGGTGGACATTCTCCCAATAGCAGATTCTAGCAATAAGAAAGATCTTGGATCCAAGAGTTAGCCACCAAATCTTTCCCTTTTTAATAACGGTAGCATTTGGGTCAGGTTGCACACACCTCGATTATTCCATCGAACACATGCTACATCCCACCAGCACAAGTACAGGGTAACACTGTCCATCAAGGTTTAGGCAAATTGGAAGAAATTATAGTGTTTTTTTATCCACACTGGAATATGTACCCTCATCTCCAGGATTTGCCCACTTCAATAACTATTAGGCTGCACCATTGGGTGCACAACCTAATCTACCATTATGATAGGTAAAGTTTTGAAATTACACAGGCATGGGTATGACTTAATGGATATATGTATGTATATGGCAGGGGTACATTCAATTTTTAGCCACTTCGTAGCATATTTTATGTATCAATAGGAAATACCAATATCAACTACTCAAAATCATATCATTTTAATAATTCATGCTTACTCAAAGATCATTTGTTCAACACAGGTATTCAAGACAAAGTGAAGAGTCCATCTAATATAGTAGTACTCAAAAGGCTTTCAACAAAAAGAGGTGCAACAAATTATCGATTTTTCATGATCCAAACAAAACTAATACAACTTTGAAAAACGTGAAGACATTGAAGCATGGTCAACAATCAATATCGCGTACATAATATCTACTGAGACAAAGGATAGAGAATGAGAATTATTTCGAATTATTTTCACATGACTGCGAAATATAAGTTACTTGACCCTTTCTCCATTTCATACCCACATAAGGGGAAACAACATGTGAACTCATGCAGAAAGGCGCCATTTGTTTTTTTAAATTAGTTAAACTAACTAAAAATATATAATCATCCCGTTAAATTTAGGTAAGCCATGTAGCTCCAGATAAATGGGGAAAGCAGAAAGGTGTATTGGACCGATACCATGCTTTCAAAAATCAGAAATCAACAACAAGGACACCAAAATCTTTCAACTAAGAGGAGTTGAAAGTGTTGAGTTCCAAATAAGAGAGTAAGTGCATATAATAGTAAAATGATTCTAACCATGGATTCTTCATCACCCTCTCCAAATCGCAGGGCCAAGTCACATAAAGCTTGTGTGGTGGACTCAACTGTCATTGGTTCACCATAGGAGAATCTATGGTTCTATTAAAACAAAACAAGAAAGCTCAGTCAATTAGTTGCTGTAGAATTCCATTGCAAAAAATTATTTGCCGTAAAATTGAACTACAAAAACTGTGTCTTCTATTTAAATACCTGAGTTTCAACCCGTGCATGTTCAACAAGTGTCCTGGCATCAGCTATTAGTCCACTCATCGCACAACCAATGTGCTCATCAATTTCCATAATTTTCTCCACACTACTTGGTTCCTGTAAGAGTATCAAAACTATGATGTGAATGAGGAAAACACCGAATTAGTGCAACAACTGACTGGCCGACAGTGGGCTCTCCACTCATAATTTGCAGCAACTGCTTAAACAACTGACCGATGACAACGCAAACCATAATGAGCAGAAAAGGAAACAAATAGGAAACTGTACCATGCTTTTCAATATTCTCAATGTAAGAAATTTGCTCTGTTTTCCCATATTTATCTACTACCATATTTAGCTAGAGTTTACTAGTTGCTCCTTTAATAATTCACTGATCACTAGACAATGTCTTCTAAAACTATACCAATTACATTATGTAACAAGGGAAGAGAGAAATCAAAAGTCATTCCTGTAGCTCGCACTGCCTGTTGAGAAATAATTGCTTATTCTATCTTCCTCTCGTAAAGTAAACAAGAAAACAATTCAGCCGAGGAAAGTTCCACCAGCATTTCTTTGTTCTTTTCTTTTAATAAAGTAATGATTTTTCGAAGGCCAGCTGAGTCAAGGCATGTATTAATTCTACCAGCATTTTGTCTACTGATTAAGACTCCAATAACGTTTCGCGAAGGAGTCCAGGAAGAATAAAATTAATTGGTGCTATACTGCTAGAATAACATAAGCAGTCCAATCCACAAATTTACAAACCTAATTATCATAACCATACAACATTGACTCATGAAAAAGCAAAAGTAAATTTGACACACAAATTCAAATATTCACAAAAGGAAAAAGGATAGAGAAGGTTACAAACCAAGAGGGGTGAGGTAATGCGCTTCTCAACAGCAAGAACGACTCCTTCCTTTGTCTTTAACCCAATTGCAGTCGAACCCAGCTTTAAATTCACCAACCAAAAAAAAAATCACAACCCCCAAATAGTATTGTCAATTGCACAAATCGTCAGAAACACATAAATTAAAAATCCAACCAATAAATTACCTTAATGGCTTCAATTGCATATTCGACTTGAAATAGCCGTCCTTCAGGAGAGAAAGTATTAACACCTCTATCGTACTCAGTTCTTCATACCAAAATGTCCAAGAAACAAATTTCAGTCAGATTTGAAAAGGAAAACAGTATCACGAATATACCCAAATGTAATGTTACCTTGTGAGAAACATCTTCGATGCAGTTAGTCTCAGGTTTTGACAACTCTTCTTCAATGGCTCCAATGACTAACCAGCATTTCTGTAAAGCAAATATAATTAGACTAATGTTCACTTTCTTGCTGATTCTGGGTTTATTTCGGGTCGGGTTTACTTCAGCCCTTTTGCTGGTGAGTAGCGCAAATAGGATCTTTTAAGGGAGTTTTAGAGCTTTACCCGTAAAAATTAAATTAATTACTTTTATTTTACTCATTATTTTTATATTCATCAAATTAATTACCATATTAGTATAATTATATGTTACATTGGTATCATATGGTAATTAGGATTTTTTTGGTTGTTTTAGCTGTATTTTTAAGTGAATTATATTCTGAAATGATTTATATGATCATGTTTTGTTGTGTTGGATTTTCTTGTACATAAGGACTTAGATTTTTTATATTATGTAATAGTTTTTATAGTTATATGCAGTTGTTGGAATGACCCCGTACAACTATATACCATACTAGTATAGTTATATACTATATTGATATCTTATGCTAGCTGAATCATTTTTTGGTTGTATTAGCTGCATTTAATTGGTACAATATTTGATTTTTTTTTAATAATAGTAATATAGTACAATATCTTAAAATACTTTATTATATTAATATGTGATACACTATTTTTTTTATTTTTCTCTTTATGCATGTATGTTATGTAATAGTAGTATAGTCATACAGTTGCCGGAAATTAATCAGTAAAGTTGTATACCATGTTGGTATAGTTATATGTCATACCGGTATCATATATTAGTTTGAACATTTTTTTGGTTGTTTTAGCTGCATTTTTAAGTGAAAACCATTCTGAAATTATTTATATGAACATGATTTGCAGTGCTGAAATTTTTTTTATGCCGATGGATATAGATTATCTGTATTATGTAATAGTTTTTATATTTATAAACAATTGTTGGAACGACCCCATGCAACTATATACCATGTTAGTATACGGAATGAGCAAGTTAGTTTGCGAATATTTAGCTTGCAATGCGAGCATGTAATTTTCTCATATTTTTATTGCATCCTTTAATGTTTGGGTACAATAGTATAGTCGCAGATAGTTGTAGCAATATTCTAAAGCAATCATATACTTTTTTGGTATACATGTATATCATATTGGTATTATATGGTATTAGAAGTCTTTTTTGCTACTTATACTTTTATTGCTTTTTCTTATATTTTATTATCATTATGTTCTAACGAGTATATACGGAAATTTGGTGGCCGTAGATTATGTTTTCTTGCTCCATAACAGGTTGTGTTACTACTAATGGTAAAGTGTGTTATGATATTTATAGGGAAGGAGATCAAGGTTTGTATGGCAATCACATGTTGATTCTTAAAATCTGAGTATGCAATTTATGGTGCTCAGCAACAGTCAATGTGATATTCAGTAAATTAGATGTGACAACTAATATTATTTCAATTTAATAATTGAATTTAAAAAATGAGAAAAAAGATAAAGAGTATATTATAGAAGTTATATTTCTCTATTTCTTATTCCTTTTATAGTTTCATTTATTTCATTTTTTCCTTTTTTCCCTATATAATCTGATCACAATCATTTTTTTGTTCCCTTTTTTTATTCTTCTTTATTTTTTACAATAATAAAAAATAATTAATATAGTAAACATTCATTCATTATTTTTTTAATATAACTGATATAATATAGCTTATGTATTTTATCTCTTTTTTTTTTCTCTAAATCAAATATTAGAATAACTTATACATTATACATGTTTTTTCTTCTCCTTTTTCATTGCATTTTTTTCTTTTTTCTCCTTTTCTAATATTACTTTTATTATTTTTAAATTATTTTTCTGCATTTTTTATTTTTCCTCATAATCTAATTCCACATCTTTTTGCCCCTTTATTTTTGTTCTTTTTTCTCTCTTTTATTACTACAACAACAACAAACCCAGTCTAGTCCCAACATGTGGGGTCTGGGGAGGGTAGTCTGTACGCAAACCTTACCCCTACCTAGTGCAGGTAGAGAGGCTGTTTCCAATAGACGCTCAGCTAAAAACAAAAAAAAATAAAGAAAATAAAAAAAATAAAAAATAAGAAAATAAAAAATAAAAAATAAAAAATAAAAATAAGAATCACATACCGTAATACAAGATAAATAGTATCCAATAATAGCAACAGGAATTACAATACCTGAGGCGAACAGAATTACATACCGTAATAAAATCTAAGAATATCAAGGAAATGCATGCTCCTAAACCTATCGGTGAACACTATAAACTACCTACTAACCTTCTACCTTAATCCTCGACCTCCACACCCTCCTATCAAGTGTCATGTCCCCAATGAGCTGAAGCAGCGCCATGTCCTGCCTAATCACCTCTCGCCAATACTTCTTAGGCCTCCCTCGACCTCTTCTCAAACTCTCCATGGCCAACGTCTCACACCTCCTAACAGGAGCATCAATGCTTCTTCTCTTAACATGTCCGAACCATCGCAGCCTCGACTCACGCATTTTGTCCTCCATGGAGGCTACTCCCACTCTGTCCCGGATAACTTCATTCTTAATCCTATCTTTCCTGGTGCACCCACATATCCATCTCAACATCCTTATCTCTGCTACTCTCATCTTCTGCACGTGGGAGTTCTTGACTGACCAACACTCAGCCCCATACAACATAGCCGGTCAAACCACCACTCGATAAAACTTACTCTTAAGTCTTAGCGGCACATTCCTATCACACAAAACACCGGAAGCGAGCCTCCACTTCATCCATCCCGCTCCGACGCGATGCATGACATCTTCGTCAATCTCCCCATTACCCTGGATAATAAACCCGAGATACTTAAAACTCGCTCTCTTGGGGATAACTTGAGCATCAAGCTTAACCTCTACATCTGCATCATGGGTCTCGCTGCTGAACTTACGCTCCAAGTATTCTGTCTTGGTTCTACTCAGTTTGAAACCCTTAGACTCCAAGGTTTGTCTCCAAACCTCCAACCTCGCGTTAACTTCGCTACGCGTCTCGTCAATCGACACAATATCATCGGCAAATAGCATGCACCAAGGCACCTCCCCTTGGATGTGACGCGGTAGTACATCCATCGCTAAGGCAAACAAAAATGGGCTAAGAGTCGATCCCTGGTGCAACCCCATCACCACAGGGAAATGGTCTGAGTCACCACCCACAGTCCTCACCCGAGTCTTAGCCTCATCATACATATCCTTAATCACCCTAATGTACGCTACCGGAACGCCGCTAACCTCGAAACACCTCCACAGAACCTCCCTCGAAACTTTATCGTATGCCTTCTCAAGGTCAATAAAAACCATATGCAAATCCTTCTTCCTTTCCCTGTACTGCTCCACTAATCTCCTTACCAGATGAATCACTTCCGTAGTCGAACGCCCCGGCATAAATCCAAACTGATTATCGGAAATAGACACGCACCTCCTCACCCTGGCCTCCACCACTCTCTCCCAAACCTTCATAGTGTGACTCAATAACTTAATACCCCTATAATTGTTGCAATTTTGGATATCACCCTTGTTCTTGTAAAGCGGAACCATCGTACTCCACCTCCATTCTTCGGGCATCTTCTTCTCCTTAAAAATAAAATTAAACAGCCTAGCAAGCCACTCCAAACCTACCCGCCCTGCCCTCTTCCAGAATTCCACCAGGATTTCGTCTGTCCCCGTTGCTCTACCCCTGCACATCTGATGCATCGCTCTTGCACTTCCTCTACCGTAATCCGCCTACAGTACCCAAAATCTCTCCGACTCTCGGAGTTCTCCAACTCACCCAGCACAATGCGTCTATCCCCCTCCTCATTCAACAGTTTATGGAAGTATGTTTGCCATCTTCTCCTAATGAGTGCCTCATCCATCAGCACTTTACCATCCTCGTCCTTGATGCATTTGACTTGGTCTAAGTCTCGGGCTTTCCTCTCCCTCACCTTGGCCAACCGGTACAACCTCTTGTCCCCACCTTTGCCCTCGAGTTCCTCGTAAAACGAGCAAATGTTGCGTTCTTAGCCGACGTGATTTCTAACTTTGCCTCTTTCTTTGCCTTTATGTAACACTCCCGATAGGTCCTTTTTCCCTTCTCGTTTGTACTCTCTACTAGCTTCACATAAGCAGCTTTCTTAGCTTCGACTTTACCTTGAACCTCTCCATTCCACCACCAGTCCCCTTTATGACCCCCAGGGGAACCCTTTGTAACCCCTAAGACCTCTCTTGCAGCTACCCTAATTCAATCCGCAGTCACGGACCACATACTAGATGCGTCCCCCATACTCATCCAGGCCCTCATAGCCAACAAATTCTCCCCTAACTCCTGAGCTTTGTCCCTGGTCAAGTTACTCCACTTGATCTTAGGTTGCCTACACCCCGCCCTCTTCCTCCTACTCCTCTTGATCTCCAGGTCCATAACTAAGAGTCTATCTAGAGTCGTGAGGTGCTCACTCGGGATGACCTTGCAGTCAATGCACAAACCTTTATCGCATTTTCTGTAGAGAAGGTAATCAATCTGAGTCTTGCCCATTGAATTTCGGAAAGTGACCAGGTGCTCTTCCCTCTTCTGGAAACTCAAGTTAGCTATAACCAAATCAAAAGCTCTAGAAAACTCTAATAGTGAATTACCTCCCTCATTCTATCCCTAAAACCGTACCTGTCATGCACATCATCATAACCCCTAGGACTAGACCCAATATGGCCATTGAAATCTCCGCCAATGAACAACTTCTCTGTGTGCGAGATACTACGCACCATCTCATCCAAATCGTCCCAAAATTGCTTCTTAACTTCCTGGTCCAAACCTACTTGAGGAGCATATGCACTAATCAAGTTAACAGTAAACCCACCAACTAACAACTTAATACTCATCAACCTATTATTTACCCTCCTAACCTCAACCACGAGCTCCCTGAGGTCTTTGTCTACTAAAATACCTACCCCATTCTTGCCACCAGCACTCCCCGAGTACCATAGTTTAAACCTGTCTACATCTCGTGCCCTAGTACCCTTCCATCTAGTCTCCTGAACACACGCTATGTTGATCTTCCTCTTCCGGAGAATCTTAGCTAACTCTATATCAACAAAAAAATAACTGATATATACGTCTTTTTATTTAATTTAATTTTTCTTATACTAATTACCAGAAAATAACCTACTTTAGCATATAATACACGAAAAATAGTATATTAGTAGTAGTTAAAGTATATTGTTGTAGCATACTATGATACTTACATAGTGTATTATCATATACTGACAAAGTATCATAGATGTCTGATTCATTCCTTTCTGATATACAGTCAGTTCTCTATGATACTGATCACGCCCAACTATGCCTTATAAAAAGGACTAAGCGGTCGTTGCAAATATAACCGGTTTACAAGTTCAGTCGAATCCCACAGAAAACTAAGGTTTTGCTATAATTGTTCATTATTTCTAAGAAACACAAGTCCAAACAATTTCCTAATTATAGAGATTATAATATTTATTTCTAACTAATTAAGTAACAACTATTATAAAGCAGTAAAATTATCAACTAACAAGGATGAAATTTGAGACAGAACAAAGAAGGTCTATTGTTATGATTTCCCCTATTGATGGAGTCCCTTCCTGCTATGTTTCATATAAATTTGCCTAATCTTCTCTATCGACCATGAGCACTCTTACTACCATAAATCTCTCTCGAGTAATTACGATAATTTACTAGACATACTCTCCCGAGTTACGCTAGTTGGCTTTAATTACAGCTCACTTAGATCGCACCCAAGGTTTCGTTATCCCTAATCCCACATATGAACCCTCGGTTATTGATTCCTCATATACTTTGGGAGTGATGTTGTTCAACAACTACCTAAATATGCACTCTCTCCCGAGTAATACACACTAAATAGGCACAGTCAATTGAGAGCTCTTCAACCAACCACAATCTAAACGTAGTTGAACAAGTAAAGAAATCCAACGAGTCAATTATATAAAAACATAACAAGAATTTATCCTACAAAAGGTTCCATCAAAACCCTAGATAAAAATTAGCTATTCATAATAGTATGTAAAAATACAATACTACAAGTCATAACCAACAATGAAAAATAGGAAGAGGAAGGAAAAGCTCGTAGAATTATTCTCCACCTTGCTTCTATTGTGTCTCTGCCTCCTTAGGTCGAATATATGTCAAAAATCTGTCCAACCTCCTCAAAATATTGTTTTTCCATGTATATATACCAAGTAGGGTCGGGCCCAAATAATTATACCTTCTCCAATGTAAAAAAGGACACTTTTTCCAGGCAAGACGTGCACGGGCGCGCTCCAACCACGCTCAGGCCGCGCATATCGACAAATATTCTGCCCCATTTGCGCGGTCAGTGCGTGGCCGCACACTTTTCACCCATTTCCATTTGGAATTTGGAAGAATATAAAACATGAAAGTTGTATCCCTAAGTTAGATTTCGAAACATATATTATATAGCCCAAATGGAGTTTGGAGAAAAGAGTTATATCTATTTTACTAGACATTGCGCAATATACCTACTCGAGTCTTTGTTTATTCTTAACTATCAAATTTGACCCTTGAACACGATCCCGGCTTAATTCCTTCGGCTTTTACTCAGAATTAAAAGCTCTAAATTACTTGAATTAATTCCATAACATCTATATAGCTCAGAATCACTCCTACAAGGCATAAAACACACAGTTAGTGCAAAACACTAGCGATTAAAGCTCAAACTTAATTAAAGTGTAGTAAATTAGAGTGTAATAAGCGACGAAAATACGCAATTATAGTCTATCATCAACACCCCACACTTAAACCATTGCTCTTCCTCGAGTAATCGAACTACACTTTATATAGACACGGCCTTTTTTTAAACAATTCTCCTAATTCATCACACCAAGAATATTTAAAATAGACTAAGCACAAAAGCGTAACATCTTCACCTCAAGATTTGACTCACAAGTACCACACATTATTCACAACTCACCCGCTTACTCTAACACAGAGGTCACTGACATTAGCTTTCCTTCATGAATCAAGTGCCCTCACACAACAAAAAAGAGTAGTTCCACACAATAAAATTTAAGAACACTTACGAACTCAAGATATAAAGAATTCACTCACTCTCAGAAATAACATTCATATGCCACAAAAAATGCACCGTAGGCTTGCCCGTAGTCTACTACTCTACTAATCGAGCTTATTCAGTCTAGGATCAAATAGGACTGTATTTGGTTGTAATATAGGCTGCGAGACGAGTATGATACATTTAGATATAAGAGTGACTACACCACCCTAAGCACTTGAAATACATATATTTTAACATTCAAACTCCATACTTATGTCAAACCAAACTCCGCCTTCACATCAATGTATTTTACCCCATACTTCGTTAAGCACAATTACATCAAGAGTCACCACTTATCAAGGGATATATTTTTTTTCACACCAATACAACTATTTTTTTCTTTTTTTTTAATTCAAGTGACTCTTGCTTTTTCAAAACACTGCACATTTCTCCTTATTTCATTAGTTCCACTCAAAAGCCAAACCAACCACCCCACACTTTAACTTTTACACAGTTCATAACAATTCAAGTGCTCATGAGAGGTTAAAAGGTTCAAATAGATAGTTAATTCAAACGAATGGGTAAGGCTTGTAATGTGGTTGCCAAAGAAACAGGATTACAGGCTCAAAGGGGTTAACTACGATACATAACAATTAGGCAGGTACAATATACATATCTGGCTCAACAAAGAAACCTCACACATACATGGCACTTAACTCACTCAGGATTGGATTCATCAAGACACTCTCGTCAAAGCAGTTAAGCAAAATTAAAATCATACAATTTAAGGAACTTATACAAGAGTCAAAAACTGAGCTTAAGTGTCACAATCAAAGTACTCACTATTCTCAAGGCATAACAAAGTCAAGAGATATTGTTTTAATTCAAAACACAACACAATAGCTCATATTCCTGGAAAAAAAAACTAACTACACCCGGTTCAAACAAAACCCTTGGAAAAGAATCGCGGCACAAAGAAAAATCAAGGGGGAATTGCTACACTACCTAACAAAAGAAAATCTTTTTGTTTTTTTCTCTTTAGACTTAAATCCCTCAATAAAATTATCTAATAGATCCATCGTCGGGAAAAGTCTAATTTTTTTCTATTTTTGTAAAAAAATAAATTATTCCATTAAACTAACACAACTAAAATAGCATAGAAAGTCACCCAGACAATCTCCTCACCCCACACTTAAAATTGTGCATTGTCCCCAATGTACACCCATACATACAAGAGGGTAAAAGAAACTCCCTGGTAGGCCAAAGGCCGAAGCACTAGCATCTCATGGGGTACTCAGACTTCTCCCAGGCATGGTCCTTCGTGCGGGTACCTCACACTTAGTTCCAACCATCTGGTTGCTGTTGCATCCTTCCAATGGCTTTGCGTTCCATGCTCCTAAAAAATCAAAAAAATTGACACTACAAAAATACACTAAAACACAAGTAAAATAAAANTCCTTCCAGTGGCTTTGCGTTCCATGCTCCTAAAAAATCAAAAAAATTGACACTACAAAAATAAAATTAGAAAAAAAGGACTAAGCGGTCGTTGCAAATATAATTCGGTTTACAAGTCCGGAGTCGAATCCCACAGAGAACTAAGGTTTCACTATAGTTGTTCAATATTGCTAAGAAACACAAGTCCAAACAATTTCCTAATTATAGAGATTATAATATTTATTTCTAACTAATTAAGTGTTGGCCAAAGAAAGGAAATAGTTTTGAAGATTGACAAAGGAACTCCGAGATGAACCAGGTCCATCACAGGTGACATAGACCAGCAGAGTCAAAGGCACATGAGATGCACATGCATGAGATAAATGTATTCTGGTAAAATTGAGATATCTTCTAATCGAAAAAGATTACGAAAACGAAATTGGAGAAGGACTCCTTATTCAATAAGAACAGAATCTAGATAAGGAAGGATTTAGGAGTTGAGTTTGACTAG
Source organism: Nicotiana paniculata (assembly GCA_005239505.1). Taxonomy (NCBI): domain Eukaryota; kingdom Viridiplantae; phylum Streptophyta; class Magnoliopsida; order Solanales; family Solanaceae; genus Nicotiana; species Nicotiana paniculata. The sequence goes on from ML356514.1 coordinate 22,533, forward strand.
AACTCTTTCACCAAGGAAGAGTAGCATTAGTATTCTAGTCAATTCCTTATCTACTAACTCCTATAAATTGCAGATTGTTCTTACTGTAAAGAGACGCACAAAAACAAATTTATCAAGAATTGAGAGCAAAATTCGTGAAGAAATTTTGCAACCAGTTCGAGCCAAATTGGAGAGTGCGAATATGGAGCTACTTGAACCAGCTAGAAGAACCAGTTCCATCTGTTGTCTTTTGGTCTAGTTTATTTGTAGTAGGTGATTACAAATTGTACCTTTCAGCTTTATCTGGAAGCAATTGTAATAGGTACTGATTGTTCAAGTTAGAGTTATCTTGAAGCTTGTAGAAATTAGCTAGGGGCTAGTTGCTACAAAGGGATTAGAGTTAGTCCTAGGATTACAAAAGAGTTTATTTTGTAAGTCCGTTTGACTCAGAGTTTTAGTGAAGAGTTTGTGAAAATCCTACTGAGGAGTAGGTCGTGGTTTTTTCACCTTTTGAGCCAGGTGTTTTCCACGTAAAAATCTCTGTATTTTTACTTTACTACTTTTTATTATTCCGCAACAATAGTAGTTGGAACACCAAGAAGAACCAGGTTCTTCTACTGAGACAACACTCGAAAATTGGGCCACACAAAGTAACCTATCTTCTTGTGTGGTATTGAAGTCTAAAACAACAATGGGTATCAGAGCATGTTATTTTTGAAGAGGCACCACCTGGGAACTGGGAAGGACAATCAACTGCTAGGCCTTCACTCTTCAATGGCCAGTTCTACTCCTGGTGGAAGAATAAGATGAAAGATCACTTAATTGGAGAAGACTATGAACTATGGGACATAGTCACTGACGGCCCTTTAGCCACC
>MDKI01270885.1:0-15008 GCA_005239505.1 Nicotiana paniculata
TATATATATATATATATATATATATATATATATATATATATATATATTTATATATTTATTTATCAGAATTTGGTCATCTTTGTATTCATTAATTTGATACAAACATCAGGTTATAAAAATAGCAGTAATTAAAAGCAACAAATTAAAACTTTGAAACTTCTTTTGTCTTGACAGCGAAACACTCGAAACATATAGGCAAAGGAACACAATTTCTTTGATAAAGGGACTATAATGCAATTTTGTTTTGTGATTATTCACATCCTTATTTAAACAGATGATTATTTTATTAGGAATTTTTATATTCATATACACTATATGAAATAATATTATCCTCCCTACTCAAGTTTTACTATAATTACATTTTATAACCCAATTACCATTTATGTACATTTTAAGGGAATTAATGATAATAATTAGTATCCTAAAATAATTCTAACGTATCTTCTACTCCCCCCACGTTTCTCTCTCTACATCCTACCCCCCTCCTCCACGTATCTTGCACTCACCCATGATTCCACCATTGACAACCATTAAAAAGCTTTGAAGCTTTGAATTCGAATTTGGGTTTTCAAAAAGTATTATTTGTTTGAATTGGGTGTTGTTGCAAATAGTTAGGAATTCTCTCTACGTCTCTCTCTATCTCTCAATCCATAATTTCAGTAATGTAAAGCAAAGGAAAAGAGAGCACAAATCAGATAGAAAATATACAAAAGAAATATTGTATAAATTTTGTATAAAATTTGTATTTAAGTTGTATGCTATTGTAATTGTATTTAACTGGTAGAATTAATATGTGAAAGTTTTAGATAATTTATAGATAAGTTGTATATTATATAATTAGTTGTATGAAATTTATTTTTAATGTGTATAAATCAAATACAAAATATACAAAAGATATATTATATAAAATTTGTATAAAAATTATATTTAAGTGGTATGATATTGTAGTTATATATAATCATCTTTGCTGAATTATGAACAACTTTCAAAACTCTGTCCTGAGAAAATGGAAGCTTTGTTATACTGCTCTGCTTGCATATTTTCCAGCAAAAAGTATCCATTTCTTAATTGTAGGAGAGCCTTTGAGTAGTTTGAGATTCTCGTTTAACGGTTGATTTACGTTTTTGGATATCAGATTGTTGTCTTATTAAGAGTTACCGAGTATTAGTTTTGAGAAAAAATAGCTAGAGATAGAAATTGAAGAGCAGTCAATTTGTTGGATGAGCAAGGTTATGTATTTATTTATTTTTATATTTTTGGAAAAAGAAACCGTCATAGGGGATGAGAATCATACTATTAAATTTTCATAGGAACATGTGACATCATTCAAGTTGTGTATTGAAACCTTGAAATCTACTGGAGCATTTAAGTAATGGAGGTAATTTCAACCCAAAAACAAAAAAAATCACTTATTACTATCTTATTTAAAAGGCTAATTTGATGCAACTCCAGTCCAAATTGCGACATCAAAATTGGGTCCAATATTTGCACTTAACAATTTTACTCACGGATGGCCTACCTTGACATTAACAAAATGAAATATCATTTCTGTTGTTCTTGATATTTATAAATGGTATAACTTCTTATTTTTGTCCTACTCCACATTACATTACATGTTTACGGTACCTAACATATGCTACGTGAGTCATGTCTGTCAAAAGCAATTGATGCATGAAAAGTGATGGATGATGTAATATTACCAATTCTTAGTTTTGCTTTCTTTCCAACTTCGACAAGTGATCAACACAATTGTTACCTTGTCTCAATGTATGAACTAGACAAATTTTAAGTTGAGACATGAGGCGCCTACATTCTTCTATCAAATCCTGATCATGGTGGCTTTTGACTTCATTTCTCACACTTAGCAACATTAGGGCATCATTTGAATTGGTTTCAATGATAACCTTCTTCAAGTTATAATTTTTAGCTAGGGTTAGACCACCATGTATAGACCATAATTCAGGAGTAAGGCTAGATGTTGCTTTCATACTAATCCTGCCGTAGATTCCGCCTATCCACCTTCATTTGTCGTCTCGTGCAACACCTCCAAATGCCGCTAATCCTGAATTGGGTGTAAAACTGTCATCTGTGTTAATCTTGGTAAATCTCGAAGGAGGGAAAGACCAATTGATATAGACAGGTGCATGCTTTGTTTGATTGATGACTGAACAGGGCAACCCCGAACTGTGTGTTCAATACCGGAAAAATAAATAGCTTGTTAATTAGTACAAGGCACATGCACTTACATGCTTTACAGACTGGATTCTGGTTATTAAAAGTGTGGTATGATGTAAAAACAATGGGAATGAAGACTATAAATAATAGTAATAAGGTTATGCCAAATCCTATATGGATTGGGATTAACCATTTAGGAAAAGCAAAATTAATAATAAAAATACTATAAAGAATTTAATTATAGAAAACTTACATTTTCTATCGACTCTTGCAAAACATTCTCCAATGACTACAAGATAATCAAAATTTATAATGGAAAAATTAGTCACAATTTAATCACAAATTACGAAGTTAATTATAGGAGGGAGTGATTAAGAGATATTCTAGATAATTGATTAACTCTGGTAAAAGCAAAATGACTTTCATATAGAAGCGGAAATTCTCATTCAAAAGGATTCTATAGTTTGGATTAAAAACACATATAATTGGCCTGCCTAAAGATATTAAAAAAGGAAGTTCCAACAAAAAAAGTCAAAAAATAAAATAAAAATCGAGATTAATCTCACCTTGTTTGTGTGACGATCCGATCGGTTGTTTTGATCTCTAGTGTGTCGTTCGGCGGTTCGAGGCCATGAGCAGATTCACTTAAGGTATTATGACTTGTACGCGTGGTCGGAATTGAATTTTAGGGAGTTCAGAGTTGATTTGGAAAAAAAAATTCTCATTTCGGAAGCTTTAAGTTTGAAGAATTGACTAAAATTGGAATTTTGAGTAAACGACCTCAGAATCGGGATTTGAAGGTTCCAACAGGTTCATGTGATGATTTCGGACTTGGGTGTATGTGCGAATCGAGTTTTGGATGACCCGGGAGCATTTCAGCGCCTATTATGGAAGTTAGCATTTTGGAAGAACTTTATAAATTTGGGTACAAGTGCATTACAATGTTATCGATGTCTGTTTGGGATTCCGAGTTTGGGAACAGCTCCATAGGGTGATTCTAGTATTGGGAGCGCGTCCAGATTTGAATTTGGAGGTCCATAGGTCATTTTGGGGTCATCTGGCGAAAGTTAGAAATTTGATGGTCTTTGAGAAGTTTGACCGGAAGTGGACTTTTTTATATCGGGGTCGAATTCGGATTTCGGAAGTTGGAGTAAGTCCGTAATGTCGAATATGACTTGTGTGCAAAATCTGAGGTCAATCGGACGTGATTTGATAGGTTTTGGCATCGAATGTTGAAGTATAAAGTTCTAGAGTTCATTAAGATTGAATCGGATTGCGATTCGTGATTTCGATGTTGTTTGATGTGATTTCAAGCTCGACTAAATTCGTGATGTGTATTGGAACTGGTTGGTGTAATTGGACGGCGTCTCGGAGGCCTCAGGTGGATTTCGGGTGGTTAAAAGAACGAATTTGGAATTTGAAGAAGAGTTAAGACATCTGATATATGGTGTACCCGCACATGTGAGGTGTTGGCCGCAGGTGCGGAGGGCGCAAAAGCGACATTGGAGTCGCAGGAGCGGAGCAGGCCGGCCAGGTGAAGGACCGCAGGTGCGGAGCTTTTGGCCGCATATGCGCAAGCGCAGAAGCGAAAAGTCTCTCGTAGAAGCGGAAGAAGGCGCAGAAGCGGAAGGGTGTCTCGCACCTGCGAAGCCGCAGGTGCGGCTGCTGGACCGCAAGTGTGAAGGTCGGGGATGGCAAGTGTGTTCTTTAAAAATGAGGGCTTAGCTCATTTTCACTTCATTTCCTCCATGAGAGCCGGTTTTGGAGCGAGTTCATCAATGTCAAGGTAAGTGATTCTCACTCATTATAAGTTAAATACATGGGTTGTATAAGGATTAAAACATGAAAATTAGTATAAATTGTGGGGTTTTTGGTAGAAGACCTAGATTTCGGTATTTTAGATTTTGATCACGAATTTGGACATAGAATTGAGAATAAATTATATATTTGAGTTCGTAATGTTGTGGGTAATTATTATCTTCAAAAATTTTCAAAATCCGAGCACGTGGTCCCGAGGGTGATTTTTATCGACTTTTAGAACGGAATTGGAATTTGTTATAAATTGTATTATAAGGAGTATTAGAGTATATATTCATGGATTTGCACATTTATTTACTAGTGTTGAAGCATTGACCATCAATTCAAGTTCTTTGAAAGGCTTGGGAGCCGGCTATGGAACTCTGGAGCGAGGTAAGTCTCCTTTCTAACCTTGTACGAGGTAATTTACCCCATAGGTGAAACAAATTAATACATGCTTCTACTTGTGGAGATACGTACGCATGAGGTGACGAGACTCCGTACAAAGCTACTAATTATGCCTATGTCCGGCTAGTTTTAGGCTGACATCATGCCTTATTGATATCGTTATTGATTATGTTTATTGTTTGCCTTTAGAGGGAGCAAGATTGAGTTTGCTTATTAAATGTTTTGAGAGTAGTTGAAATTTGAAGAATTTAAGATTTAAAAGGTTTCGTTTGAACTTCGTAATTTCGAAAGGAATTGAGGAATATTATAATAGCTTAAGAAATCTATGTGTAACCGTGTCGCATGTATGCTTCGCGAGCGGGGTAATTTCCTTAAAAAGCTACAAGCTAAATTTCCCTTATTTGATAAGAATCAAGAAAGAGTTATGATTTTTAAGTTAAATTTATATTTGACTGCGTCACATGTATGATTCGCGAGCGGGGTATTTCCTTTTACTACTCTTATAGGATCGGGTCGTTCTCCTCGGCAGAATTTATGTATCACACTCCTATGGGAGCATGCCATTCGCCTCGACAAGTTAAAAGATGCATCTATGGTTCGCGTCGTTCGACCCTCGGTAGTGCACAATTTAATTTTATATTGGATCGGGCTGTACGCCTCGGCATTTCCTATATATATATGCTCATGAATCGTGCATAATATTTGGAAAGAAGCCAATGTATCTGAGGGTTTTCCCCCTGATTTGAATTATGTCAACCTCTTTAATGAAATTTACTATATCTATGTATATGCTCCGGTTACAGACGGAACTTGCTAGTTGAGAGATGAGTAAATTGTAAAGAGGAGAATTGTTCCACGTATTTGTATTGGTAAAAATAGGCTTCACACATGTACTAATTATGATGACAAAGCAATCCATGTGGAGCAATGAAATTATGACAACTAAACGAGACTTTACGAAAAGGTACGAGATAAAGAGGAACGGAACGAATACCCACGAGGTAATCAGATACGGGAATCTCAATCTAATTGAGGAGATGAAGAAACAATGTCAGAATGAATCAAGGCAGAATAAAGGGCAGATTCGAAGATCTTCAATCAATGAGCCAAACGTTACATAATCTTCACGCAACGGTGACGATTAATCATTGTAATGTTACATTAATGCCATTATTAGTCATTAATGCTTAGTCACTGAAAAGAGTAGAGGTTATATTAAGAAATTTCCTATAAAAGGGAGTAAAATATAGCTTGTAAAAACACGTTCGAACCACTATTGAAATATACTTACTTTTTACGCGTCTTTTTACTTTCTCTTTACGAATTTACTTACAATTATTAGCATATTCTTTGGTTATCAGAAACCCGTACTCTTCTTAAAATAGCTTTGGCAGAGAATCTAATTCTTTAGTTAAACAAATTGGTTCCGTTATCGGGAATCTGATAATCTCTATTTTTTCTCAAACAACATTCTGTAAATTATGTCGAACACCAGCGACAACAACCAACAAAGAATTGGAAATCCAGTTCCATCACCTTCAAGTTCCCCACGAGGCTCAAGGGAACATTCCCCAAATAGATCTACAACTCAAAATGATAATCACAATGGAAATGAGCAAACCGGAGAACAAGATCCTGTAAAACAAATGGTTGGTGAATATGTGACTCAAGCCTTACAAGGTTTCATGAGGGGATTGCTAACTGTATCACCTACACCTCCTCCTAACAACACCGCAACTGTGGAAAATCCACAATCCGGACTAGCAAACTTAGGAAGTAGAGGCACTCCAAATGAGTCCCTCGAAGCAAGACAAGGTATATCCGGTAATCCAAAATTACAGTCTTTATTACTAACCTTACAAAATAGGTGAAGGAACAAAATGACCGAATCGACAAAATTCCTGGAGTACCCCCTGTTATCAAAGGTATTGACGTTGATAGATATTCTCAACAACCTTGAAATCCACCCTTGCCTATTCCCAAGAAATTCAAAATGCCTGACATTCCCGAGTACGACGGGACAACTGATCCACGTGATCATGTAACTGCTTTTACTACAGGAGTAAAGGGAAACAATCTGACTAATCAAGAAACTGAATCAGTACTAGCCAAAAAGTTCGGAGAGACACTCACCAAAGGAGCACTAACATGATAATCTCTTCTACCCGAAAATTCTATTGACTCTTTTGCTGAGCTTGCAGATTCTTTTATAAAAGCACATTCCAGTGCACAAAAAATCGAAAAAAGAATGGAAGACATATTCAAGATAAAACAGGAGAAGCGGAGTTGCTCCGAGAATTTGTAGACATGTTTCAACGAGAAAGAATGTTGCTACCAAAGGTACCTGACAATTGGGCAGCAATGGCGTTTGCAAGCAACTTAAATGACAGAAGCTCAGAAGAAATGAGAAGACTCAAGGAAAGCTTGAGAGAATTCCCAGCCATGACATGGAACGATGTCTATAACAGGTGCAATACCAAGCTACGAATAGAAGAAGACACCATTGCTCAATCAAAAGTTGAAGATCGAGCCAGTTCTAAACGCTCAGAACTAGAAAGGAGAACATGTAAGAACAGGTACGATCCATAAATGGGACCTTCAGGACGAGAATCTCATTCCAGGTATGAAAACACACGGTCGGAATATAGACCGTCAAAGAGAGATACAAACTCATCCTCCTCAAGATCTAGTAAAGTTCGGGAGGAATGGAACAGAGGTAATGCAAGAGTCGGAGACTAAAACTTCAATATAAGTACTTCTGAATTAATTACCGTACTGAGAAACATGGGTGATAAAGTTCGATGGCCCGAAGAAATGAGATCGAATCCAAACAGAAGGAATCTAGACTTCTGGTGCGAATTCCATAAGGATCATGGACACAGAAAATCAGATTGCAGATTGTTGCAAGGTGAGGTAGAACAATTATTAAAACAGGGCTATCTAACAGAACTGTTTAGTAAAAAAGGCAAACAGGCATATATGAAGAACATGCAAGAGCCCCCGAAACCACCATCTCCAAAGAGAACAATGAATGTGATACACGGAGGAGAGGAGGTGAACAGAGTAGTCTGCAAAAGAACAACAAAATTCACAATTACACACGAGAAGCGGATTCGTGAAGACATGGAAGCAGACAATATAATGTTCGACAATGCAGATGGAAACTGATTGCTGCTTCCTCATAACGACGCTCTAGTAATATCTTTACTCATACATAAAAATAATGTAAAAAGAGTGTTGATTGATCCAGGTAGCTCAGTCAACATCATTTTGTTAAGAGTTGTGGAAGAAATGCTAATGGAGGATCGAGTAATCCCAAAAGCACGAGCCTTATCTGGGTTCGATAACTCTACGGTCATAACAAAAGGAGAAATTGAGCTTAGTAACTATGCATAAAGGGTAATCCAAAATACAAAATTTCAATTCATTGACACTGATATGGCTTACAACGTAATCATGGAGAGACCATGGATCCATGACATGGAAGCAATACCATCTACTTTACACCAAGTAATAAAATTCCCTTCCAAATGGGGAATTCAACAGATTTGAGGCGATCAGCAGACCTCAAGGAATATAAATTCAGTAGTACACTCATACAAAAAAGAGGTAGCGGAAGAGTCAAAAGACGGGGGAATCGTCCAATTAGGTACGGAAGAAGAAATTGGAACCCAAATAGGTACGAAAGAAGGAAGCCACGAGAAAGTGAACCAAATCACCACAGAGGCAACATAAACACATACAAACATAGATTCCAGACCCGATGTCATTCAGGAGCCAGCAGAAGATGAGAATATTAAAACAATTATTGAGGATCTTGAAGCTATCTTAATGTTCGAGTATGAGCCTGAGCAAAAAGTGCATATAGGCACGAGGTTAAGCCCCGCAAGAAGAGGTAATTTAATTGAATATTTAAAAGCTCACTCATATTGTTTCGCTTGGTCCCATTCAGATATGACAGGTATACCTACGGAAGTGATGACTCATAAACTAAATTAAGATCCATCATTCGTTCATGTCAAGCAAAATAAAAGAAAGCAAGGACCATTCAAGAACCAAGTGATCGATTAAGAGATACACAAACTCTTGAAAATTGGTTCAATACGCGAGGTAAAATATCCTAATTGGTTAGCTAATACTGTTGTGGTACCCAAGAAGAATGGTAAATAGAGAGTATACGTAGATTACACATATTTGAATAAAGCATTCCCAAGGACTCCTTTACATTACTACACATAGATCAAATGATTAACGCCACCGCAGGTCATGAATTGTTGATCTTTCTAGATGCATATTCTAGTTATAATCAGATAAAAGTGGATCCCTTAGACGAGGAAGAAATCTCCTTTAGTACAAACATGGGGACTTATTGTTACAAAGTCATGCCTTTTGGCATGAAAAATGCTGGAGCCACGTATCAAAGGCTAGTGACCAAGATGTTCCAGGAACTGTTGATACCCAATTTTTCCTCAAACTATTTTAAATTGCATATATACCTTCAAAATCACTCTTTATAATAACTGATATTTTTCCGTAATTTTTCATATTTTTATTAAATTCTTTTCCAATTTTTTCAGTATTTTTATATTCAATAATTATTCATAAATGGTATTATAAATAATTTAAAAATATTTCCCAGCAATATATCATTTTTAATCCTATTAGGATTTGATTATTTCACAAATTAGCCAATTTGGCATTATTTGGCTATAATTACAATAATTTTGCAATTATAGTCTAATTGTACATTTTATGCCATTTTAATTCAATAGTTAGTCATTTTATATTTTAAATATTAGTTAATTGCCTTAATTTCACCTATTTAGCCTTAATTACATTTTATATAATTATTAGCTATTGTTTTTAATTATTTATCTAATTTTAATGGGTATTTAACAAATAGCCAATCTTTATTTAAATTCTAACCTAAATCAAACCTGGTCCTAACCCAACTAACCCCATCCCAAACCAAATTCCTACCCAGCCCAACCCCACGACTAATCTAAGTCGTTGATCAATTTAAATCAACGACCCAGATTAGTGTTACTATAATTAAACCTAGGAGACTACCCCCCGACCCCTCATTCACTCGGTCTCTCTATATCTCTACTTCCATTCTCCTCTCCGCCTCCGATGAGGCCCTTCGTCTTCTCCGACCACGTCTCCACCGGAAGCCATGGAATCCTCACCACCCTCCTGCCTCCTATGGTTCCTTTACGACCGGTGTTGCTATCCCTAAGGTCTTCAATGAGACCTGGGTTCACTCCGGCCGTCCAAGTAAGATCTATGACTTTTGGGGTTTAAACCAGTAATGTTTAGAGGTTTTCTTATCTTTCTGGGTTCTCTTTGAAACCCTAAATGTTAAAAACCTCTCCCGATTCTTTAGATCTATAGTAGACCTGGGTGTATCCTAAGTTACTATGCTATACTTCTTAAAGGTTTTCCGATTTTCCAAAAATGGCTTTTCATCTTCAAACTAGGGTTCTTAAACCCCTTTTTCAAGAAACTCTTTTTCTCCTGATTTTTTGTATTAATCTATGAGTCTCTATGTTTAAAACATTTGTTTAAGCCTTCTCCTCTATTCGAGTTATTCTGTTGAAAACCCTAATTTTTCTTAGTTCTAATTATAGGGTTCTGAGTTGTTTATGATGATATGTTCTATTATGTTTACTGTTTTCTCCTGAAAATTCCATGATTTTATGGTTTTACCCCAGGATTACCTATTAGGGTTCCTGACTATTCACTTCTTTTGCCTATATTATGTTTGCTCTGTCGATTCGTACTGTGTTCTATATGAATCTCCAACCTTTGCATGATTTTACCTTACCAGTCTTCTTGAGGTTCTAATTTTTGTCTATTATATGTTATTGTGCTTATTCTCATAATATTGTGATAAATCAGTGCTATCTTTTCTATTTTTTGAATCCCTGATTCCTTGTGATTTGAGACCTTACGGATTAATTTCTGACCTTAGTCCATTTTTTACCTTGTTACATTATTTATTTGTTGTTAATTGATTCCCATTCCCTTAATTAGAGTCTGTGAACCTAGCCTCTATTGTATGCTTGTACTGATTTGAAATAATTTCCTTATATGTCATATGCATGTCACATATGAGAACTTTCCTTATTTGCTGTTTTTCCTGCTAGCCGTTTGAACTCAATCCCTTCAATTAAGGGACACTTATGCTAATTTCACACTATTTTGAATATTCCTCTAAGCTACATATGGTACCTTTCTTTATTCATTGTCTGATAATGCCGTTTGAACTCAATCCCTTCAATCAAGGGATACCTATACTGATTGTGTATTGATTGGTGCTCAGTCCCTAATTACTGGTTTATTTTGATTTCCTGCCTTATTCACTACTGGTTTTCAAAAACTGTATATACACACTACTCTTTCATTAAGAAAACACAAACATAGACCTTGTTCTATTCTCTCTTGCTCACACACACACAATCTACTATTCTTCTCCCGATTGTTTGATATTTCTAGTCGGTTGGAAGCCAAGACTAGCTATTCTACTTGCCTCTTATTCTGTATTTGCTGTCTTCAGCTAGTATGTTTCCAATTTATATTTAAAGTCTCCAAAATAACATGTTTCTCTGGTTATTAAGATGCATCTTGCTTTTGGTTTCCTTTTACTTATGGTTATGTTGTCCTACTTGAAACTAGTTTCACATATTATATTATTTGGTTCTGGGTATCTCCTTTCTTATAGCCTCAACATGCAATCCCTAGGATACTATAGTTGCCCTGTATGTTACTTAACATGTGTTTCTTAAACCTATGTGTAATTATGTCCTACCCTCCCCATTGTCCTGAGTGAAATCTATGCTTGAATGTGCTGAACCTGTGCGAGTTGTTTACTGCTTTTCCAAAGATGTTTACATGATATTCAAGTGGTTTCATTACTGATCAAAACCTTTACAGAAAAATTCTTTATTTACTGAATCAATCCAGTACTGTTTCGTGTCAAACCCTTTTCAAATCTATCTCCTTCACTTCACTTGATTCCTAGACCTTTAGGTTCTGCCCCCCTCAGCGTGAGCACTGCTTTGGGACCTTGAGTTCCCTCTGAACTCTGACACACTGAGGCTGGTATTTCCACACTGCACATGCTTAACTCCTGGTTACTAATTCTGGGTGTGAGCGTTGCCGGGGAGCCCTTGAGGTCCTTAGGGAACTTTGACACACCCGGACTGTGAAAAGGCTATGAATACCATATGACATTTAGGTTTAGAGGATTTGGGCCTAATTGAAGGATCCCTATAGAATAACTTCTTATTTTTCACTTCTTGTTGTGTAATTCATAATCCTTGGCCTGTAATAATTTGTAAATAATTCCGGGGCTGGATAGTGAAACGGGAGGGGTAAATATGACTGCCTAGCTATTACAAAGGTAGAAACCATGCTTAGGTTTTTATTCCCTATCTGTGCAATAGAGATCGTGTGTAGGTTCATGTGTCCATGCATTAGATATCATGCTACTCAGGATTTATGTGTATTGTATTCAACATCTCATCTACGCTTAGAAATCCTGCATATAGGATAAATAATAACAATAAAATAAACTGCTATTACGTGATTCTGTCCATGTAAACATGTTCTGAAACTTCATTAGACGTCCTGTCCTAGGATATATAAACTGCAATCATGTCTCACCATGACTGTTCACTTAGAGATCCTGTTTCTAGGTAAGTAACATTAACAAGTTATACTCTTGCTATTCCTGAAACGGTGCATAATGTTGTGATTTTATGTGCATTTAGAAATCATGTTTAGGTTATTATGCATCATGCTGCATTAGAAATCATGATATATGATCGTACTCATTTAACTGCACTTAGTCTAAATGCAGATATCTAAAACAATACCATGTTCTAAACAAGTGGTAATTAGTCCTTGAACATCTTCAACACCTAGAATTGTATGTTATTATCTATAAACAACCTAGAGTAACTGTTTCATGCTATCCTACACTTAGGAAAGCCTTAGGTAATCAACTTAAAAAATAAAGCCAGAACTGTCCTTTGTGATTAGTGTTCAACTGTCAGCATGCTTAAAACCAGTAGGCAAGTCTGAATAAGACATCCTCTTTGAGTTATGCAATAAATCTGTCTTTGTTATTTTCACTTAAACACCATGCGTAGGATATGAATCTGGACCTTAATTGTGTATGAGACATGTTGTTTATGTGCACTGTTTGTGGAGGTCTTTGAGCCCTTTCCTGTTTATGTGCTACCCCCTTTATCTACAGTTCTACTTGTTCATTATATGTCGCCTTAGCAGTTTCTCCTTTAAAACCTGAGGGTCTGCCTAGCACCTCCTTTAGGATAGGAGTCCTACTTTCCTCCGAGACTGATAGGAAGGGACGGGTAACAACATGCAATAGAGGTCGAGACCAACACTCGATTTAGTTGCTTTCACGGGGTGGGAAAGGGTAGAATATGGATATGATGACCGGTGCGCTAATACCACGTGTAGCCCCTCTTCGAGGAGTGATTACCAGGTATTACATTGATGTGATCCATATTATTATAAACCTAGGATACCTTTTATATGCTTAGATTGTAATACTTTCAAAAGCTAATCTTATTTACTGTTTTCAAACATATGCATGCTTAAAACTTAAATCCCCTCTTAATTGAACCTTTATTTGTTTGTTTTCTAAGCCGTACAAATTCACAGAAACCATTTGGTCGGGAACCACACTTGTGGATCCTGAGGGGTTCCTAACACCTCCCCCTTACGATAATTTCAAGCCTTTACCCAATCTCTGGTTAGTAATGTAGTTGTAATTGAACCCCTTAGGTGCCCTAACACACCGTTAAAATCGTTAGGAGGCGACTCTTCAAAATATGCAAATCCCTTTCCCAAAAGAAACGAGTTGTCTCAACCCATGTCATAAACCCCTTTCAACCGGGCCCCGAAAGGAGCGCTCAGGGATAAAGGGGGGCGCGACAGCATGACGACTCTGCTGGGGATATCCAGACTTTTACCATTTCAAATTATTTCGTGAATTTGTTCCTTTATTTTTGTTTAAATACCCGCACCCTTTCCTCTTCCCTTTACATGTAATTAATTGTTTACTTCAGGTATTTACTTTTCCTCAAAGACGAAACTGACATGTATCTTTGTTTTCTTTTGTAACTGCTTTAAATCATTACTGCTGTTTTTACCGCTTTCTTTAACGTGAAAATACATGACAATTTGTTTTAATACTTATTATTGCATAATCATGCTCAACATTCATACTCCACTCATGCCAAACAAAATACTATAGCAACGCTTGATGAGTGGTTGCGCTCTTCCTATATTATTACCCACTAAATTCGGAAAGGCTTATTTGTGGTAAAACTAGTCGATCAACAGTGCAGTCGACAGATCTGTGCCTTTCCCCCTTGAGTTGTACACTCAAGGGTACCGGTCTAAAACCCCATAGAAACCTTAGTCTGTTTCACTATTGCATGCATCATGGTTAGACCTAGACGAGATAAAGTTTCGTCCGCACGATAGCTTTTAAGATAACCTTATCCAAAGTCCACTAGGTTTCCCTAAACCCAAAAGGACTCCCTCACATTCTGTGCATTTATTTGGAGAACTAAATGCTTCCTGCTAATTAATGACGTTAAATAGTCGAGTCCGGTGGAGGTAAGGTCCTAACCTTATTTGATTTGCATAAAAATGAGGCACGAAGTCCCCAGATTCGACATGGTCTCTAATCTCCACCCAAGACTGCTGAGTTGGTGGGAGGATCTGCACTCTAGCGACAAAGCTATCATCAGGAAACACTTAGGTAACTTACCATCTCTCCTGTCAAAAGGCTGAGAGAGCTGAAAGAAGACATCTAGCCAGAACCTACCTGTTGTTGGGACTTCGCGAGCTGGGAAAACTGTACAAGGAAAGCAAGAATTCCGATCTGGGGAAGGTCCTTCTGAGACCAAGTAGATAGGAGTGTCTTTATTTTTCTCTATCAATGTAATAAGGCCAAATGGTCATTAGTGACTTTTATTTTTCGTCTATCGTTTTGGGATTTGTCTATTTTTCTTATCAATAAAATGAGGCATTTAGCATTTTAAGTTCTCCTAATCAATTTTTCATTAGGCCAACCTCGGGCACAAAGAGGTTCCCAACTTAGGACGCGCTTTATGTTTCCACATTATGTGTTTAAATACCGCAATATTCTTTTCATAATCCTCACGGACTTGGTTACCTTTTGTTTTTATTTTTTTCTTACTCCCCTTCCCAAAGGTTAGTTTGTGCATTCTAGCATCATCAGCCTATCGCACAAGATCCAAAGGCCCTTCCATATAGACTGTAAGTAAGGGGACATATCTCAAGAATTGGTACATCAAGACGACCAAAGCCTGACGAGCCTCAGGGTAGCAAGGCTAAAACAAGCATTATTTATTGTTTTATTCACTAAATGATTTTCCTCTTCCTGCATTTTTTAATTTCTGCAATAAGATCTTCAATGTTCAAAACAGTTATTCAATTCATCAAAGCATCTTCGAAATTTCTCTTATGAATCCGATATTTATTACTATTGTTTTCTTTCATTACATCATTACTATTACTTGTCTTGATGAACCGATGACTGTGACATGCAATGAGACAACGCA
>ML356518.1:13207-58918 GCA_005239505.1 Nicotiana paniculata
GCACTTCATTATATCCTCGATCCTTTTCAGTTCATCATCATTGGGTTTGTTGTTTCTATTAACTTCACAAGAAAAAGAAGAACCATCAAAGTAAGGGGTTGGGGGAAGATAAGAAATATAAGCACAACCATGAAAGTGACCATCTTGACCACCACACATATCACACAGATTCCACACATAAGATTGAGTTGGTGCACAAAACTTACTCTCGGGAATATTTTTATAATCTTGCCCTGGGTGGCTTCCTCCATAATATGCATAACGAGGATCAAAAGTAGAATTACCAACATCCAAACTCTCATAATTCCAAGATGCCATGTTTTTCAAATTAACAAATACAACTAAAATAACAAAAGTAAAAAACACATACTAAAAAAAAATAAAAAAAATAAAATCAAACTTGAAACCTAGTAATATGTACACCTACAGCTACACTTGATAATACCGTTAACTCCCCGGCAACGGCGCCAAAATTTGATCACGCTCAACTATGTCTAATAAAAGACTAAGCGGGCGTTGCAAATATAATCTGGGGTATTATGCCCAGAGTCGGTCCCACATGGAGTTAACGTATCAAGCAAGCTGTCAGAATACTAAACTGTCACTTGATGTTGTTTAAACTACTACAACTGAATGAAAATATTAAAACTAAAGATTAACTACAATAAGGTGTAAACAATTGTAATAAAGNTATCTCTAATCCAACCTCTAAACCCTTGGTTATGACTCTCCTTTATACTCTGGGAGTGGTGTTGTTCAAACAACTACCTAAATATGCACTCTCTCTCAAGTAGATACATAATAAATAGGAACAGTTAATTGATGGCCATTCAATTAACTACAACAAGAACGTAATTTAACAAATAGAGATGAACAATCAACCAAACTATATTAATATCATCATAAGTTTGTCCCCCAACGGGTTCCACCAAAACCCTAGATTAAGAAAATTAGCTACTCGTATTCATAAGAATCAATTCTAAAATAACTTGCATAATTGAACTAGAAAATAATAAATAAAAGCTATAAAAATCAATGTTTGCTTCACTAAGTAGTAATCCATAGGTTTTTCTTCACTTCAATGGCTTCCTCCCCTCTTTAAGTTGTGTTTTTGGGTCTAATTATATGTTTGGGATAAACCCTAAACATGTAGGAGACTTCTATTCAAACCGGGAAACACTTAAAACCTTCAAAACTCGAAATTGACCGGACCCGGGACCCGGGCGTTAAGCCTCAAATGCCCCATTATAGTCAGGCTAGGCCTGGCTTTATGGGTCTAACGCCCCATTATAGCCAGGCTAGGCCTGGCTTTATGGTTCTAAAGTCCCACTATAGCCAGGCTAGGACTGGATTTATGGGTCTAAAACCCACTATAGCCCGGGTTGCTCCTTGTAGACTCTTGAGCGTATTTTTGATGTAATTGCATCCATTTAACTCGGCTTCCATCTCCAATTCACCTACACATGAAATAAACTCCATTATGCACATAAAAAGTATATTTTTATCATTAACGCACATAAAATGTAAGGCACATAACGTGTTAAACCATGAATTCTAGCCACGCATCACAAAGGAATCAATATACGGCATGAATACCCTGTTCATCAAGTCCAGAAATGCTGCTGGGGAATTAGTCAAGCCAAAGGACATCTCCAGGAACTCATAATGGCCATATCTCGTACGAAAAGCATTCTTCGGAACATCTGAGGCCCGAATCTTCAACTGATGATATCCCGATCTCAAATCAATCTTACAAAACACTTGAGCACCCTGCATTTGGTAAAACAAATCATCGATGCGCGACAAAGGATACTTGTTCTTAATGGTGACCTTATTCAACTGGCGATAATAATACACATCCGCATGGACCCATCATTCTTCTTCAGGAATAGAACTGGAGCACCCCACAGCGATACACTCGGTCTGATGAACCCCTTAGCTAACAACTCCTCAAGATGATCCTTCAACTCTTTCGGATCCATACGGTACGGAGGAATAGATATAGGCTGGGTGCCTACAACTAAATCAATGCAGAAATCAATATCACGATCCGGAGGCATGCCTGGAAGATTTGAAGGAAATACATCAGCAAACTCTCAAACCACTGGCACTGAATCAATCGTCGGAGACTTGGCGGTGGTGTCTCGCACATAAGCAACATAATCCAGACAACCCTTCTCGACCATATGCCGAGCCTTCAGGAATGAAACAACCCGACTGGTTGCACTAACTGAGGAACCTCTCCACTCCAGCCTAGGTGACTCGGGCATGGCTAAAGTAACTTTATTGGCATGGAAATATAGCACGACATAATAAGGAGATAGACAATCCATGCCTAGAATAACCTCAAAATCAACCATGTCGAGCAACAAAAGGTCCACTCTGGTCTCGAATCCACAAAATGTGATCACACAAGACCGATAGATCCGGTCTACCACCACAGAATCGCCCACAGGAGTGGACACACATATAGGAGAACCCAAGGACTCACGAGGAGAATCCAGGAAATTAGAAAATAAGGCTAAAACATAGGAATAGGTTGATCCTGGATCGAATAATACTGAAACCTCTCTACCACATACTGAGATAATACCTGTGATCATGACGTCTGAGGCCACTGCATCTGATCTGGCCAGAATGGCATAGAATCTAGCTGGAGTACCGGAAGACTGAGCCCCAACAGAGTGAACAGGAGCTGCCTGACCTCCCCCTGGCTGGCCTCCACCTCTAGGACGACCCCTGCCTACCTGTCCTCTACCTCTATGTGGCATGACTGCTGGTGCTGGACACATAGGCTGGTAACCCTGTTGCACTGCCTTGCCCCGAAACCTGGGACAAGTCCTCCTGATATGGTCGAGATCCCCGCACTCATAACATCTCACCAGAGGCATGGCCTGCTGCCCTGAAGAAGAACCCTGGATAACTGGGGGACGGTGAGAACCCTCTGGCATAGCGCTGAAATAAGGTCTCACTGGAGCACCAGGAGGAGGTGGTGGTGGGGTGCTGAATATGGGGGCCTGCTGGGCTGACCCCTACCAAACTGACCTCTGCCCCTAGCTGGGGAACCTCTGAGATCCCCGAAATATCTGGCTCTCTTATCCTGTGGTGTCTGCTCCTTGATCCTCGACCGGTAACCCTCGATCCGACGAGCAATCTCCACTACCAGCTGATAAAGAGTCCCATCTCCACCTCTCAGGCCATGTTGGCCCTAATGCCTGGATGCAATAAGACTACAAATTTCTGCACTCTCTCAGCATCGGTAGGTAGTATCATGAGTGCATGGAGAGACAACTCTGAAAATCTGGCCTCATAATCTGTCACTGACATCTGTCCCTGCTCCAGCTGCTTAAACTGATACCGCAGCTCTTCCCTCTCAGAGGGTGGGATATATCTGTCTAGAAACATCTGAGTGAACTGCTCCCAAGTGATAGGAGGAGAATCTGCTGGCCTGCTGAGAATATAGGACTGCCACCATCTGCGAGCTCTGCCCTCTAACTGAAAAGTAGCGAAGTCCACTCCATGGGACTCTAGTATCCTCATGTTGTGCAGTCTGTCCCTGCACCTGTCAATGAAATCATTGGCATCCTCGCCTCGCTCACCCCCGAAGACTGGAGGGTGAAATCGAGTCCATCTGTCCAATAACTTCTGCGGATCACCGTCCGCAGGTGGTCTGGGCTCAGGTGCTGCTGCTACAGGATGGACCCCACCCACGGGTAGTGTACCCGGGGTATGATGAAGTGCTGCTGTCTATCCTGCAGCCTAGGCAGTAGGGGTCTGGGCTCCCTCTCCTGCCTGAGATGTGGCAGGATCCGCTGGAAATAAACCAGCCTGGGACATAGTATTTATAAATCTCATCATACGGCCCATGACCTCCTGGAAGCCTGGTGCCGTCATGAATTCCACTGGAGCAGGACCTCTGGGGGCACCTCCCTCTGCTCCTCTATAGTAGGATCCCCTGGTGGTACAACTGGAATAGCTCAGGGACACCCCCGTCCCCTACCTCGAGCCGGTACCCTCCCCCGGCCTCTGCCAAATGTACGCGTCCTCACCATTTGTGAGAGAATAGAAGAATGAGATTTAGTAAACCATCAACTGCACGATAGATCATGGATAAAGAGAGGTATCCTAACACCCTATAGCCTCCCGAAGATAAATACAGACGTCTCTGTATCGATCCGCAAGACTCTATTAGGTTTGCCCGTGATCTGTGAGACCTATGTGAACCTAGTGCTCTGATACCATTTTGTCACGACCCAAAATCCTAACTCAGGTCGTTATGGCGCCCAACACTAGGATCAGGCAAGCCAACAGTTTGTTTACTAGTAAAATTTCCTTATTTGATAAATCATCCCCACACTTACCAAATTTTAAGCTTAGAACATTTAAGTAGAAGCGGATAAATTAGCCAACTTAAGTAAATGTGGTCACAAAGATCATGAACCAACATATACAATCCCAAAAATATAAAAGTCTACTATGTGTGTGCCAGGAACTAGTTTCACAAGTCTATAGGCGAACTAGTAGAATATACAAAAGATGAAATAAATTGTTCTACTATATGAAGGAAGTAGACAGAAATAAACAAAAGATAACTCCATAGCGCTGCTGAGAATCGCCAAGGGAAGCAGCTCACCGTGGAGTCAGGTCCAGAATGTACTCCTAGGGTCAAGCTCCGGTCGGATAACTAGATGCACCAGCCTCAGAACCTGTACAATTAAGTACATAAGCGTAGCATGAGTACATAAACAGATATGTACCCAGTGAATGTCCCGCCTAACCTCGAAGAAGTAGTGACGAGAGGTCGACGTGATACTTACTAGGGTCAGACAATGTGAAATGAATACAGGCAAATCAATAATAGCAGTAATGAACAATAATAAAGAAATGAGCATCAAATAACAATCTCTAGTACCCTCACGCCATCCTTTTTCCATGGCATACAAGTTATTTAACCTTCTTTCTTTTAGTAAATCAACAGGTAAATTACAGGGCTTCTCACAAATTACCAAACATATAACAGGCTATGAACGTACGGTCTTTACGACGTGAAAAGTAAATGTGCACGGCCAAGGGTAGAACGGCCCGAACCATAGATGCATCTATCTGCCCCGCTCGCGAATCGTACATGCGACACGGTTAATATAATACTAAGACTACCCCGCTCGCAAATCATTCATGCGACTCGGGTTAATATAATATTAGGACTACCTCGCTCGGGAATCATCCATGCGACTCGGGTTCCCGTATAAATACATGATTAGCAAGAGATTCCAGATAATTTAGTAAGGAACATACTAACAGGGTGAGAATTTAATAATGTCAACTTCAAAGCATAACTTCTTAGCCCTTCACATGAGAGATTCGAGGATATTAGACTACTTAGACCATATGCAAGATCACAGATATAACACGTAAAGCATGCTTGTGAGTCCTAAACTACCCGACAAGGCATAATAGTAGCTACGCACGGGCTCTCGTCACTTCGTACGTGCGTAGACCCCGCAAATAAGGACAAAAAACCATTTATAATAACCTATGGGGACAATTCCCTCTTACAAGGTTAGAAAGGAGACTCACCTTGTATCGAACCTACTCTCCGGGTCAAGAACGCGCCCGAAAACTCCAAACTCGTCATCCAAGGTCTCAAAACTAGCCAACTGTTATACAAATATATCAATTTATGCTCAAAAGTATGGAATTCTCCTATATACTTAGTTATTTCACCTTACTTGAAAAATCCTAAAATACACCCCCGGGCCCACATGCTCGGATTCCGGAAATTTTTGAAGGAATAAATCACCCATATCCTAAGGGTCATTAATAAATAGCTTTTGTGTGATTCCATGGAAAAATTCTTGGAAATTCTCCCATTTTCCATAAAAACTAGGTTTTTCACTCTAACCCATGATTTTCCACAATTAGTGTGTTAATCTACATAAAACTTCAAGTATTCAACTTAAATTACAATGGGAAAAAGTTACCTCTCAGTTACTAGGTGAAATCTTTTCTTCGAAAGCTCCCAAAATCGCCACAAGTGAAGAAAAATGGCTAAAATGGGACTAAGTCCCGTATAAATCTAACACTGCCCAGCTTCCCCTTGTGTGCGATCGCAGCTGGGGAAGTGCAATCGCACAAGCCAACGGCCAGGACCCCTGAAAAGTCTACTGTGCGATCACACAAGGAGACTTGTGATCGCGAAGAGTAATTATGCCAGGCATGTGCGACTGCGGGGGAGGGAGTGCGAACGCAGAGAACAAAACCGTGCCAGGCCATAAATCACCCCTGTGCAAACGCAGACAAGCCCATGCGATCGCACAAGGCATTTTCCCACACCCTGCCAACTCCTTCTATGGGATCGCATCATTGCACCTGCGATCGCACTAAAGGAAACCAGTCAGTGAAAATCTGGTTTTTTGAATTTAACTCGTAGGGGTCCGAAACTCACCCGAGCCCCTCGGGACCCTGTTCAAAGGCACTGGAAGGTCTGTATTCATGATGCGGACTCACTCGAATTTCTGGAATGCGATAAACAACAACGAAACTAGGAATTTGACCCCAAAATCAAATTGAATCAAACTTTAAACTTAAAGTTCGAGAATTCATTTTCAATGCTCCGAACTGACCTATACTACTCGGAATGACCCCAAATTTTGCAAGCAAGTCATAAATGACATAACAAAACTATTCCCGGTCTCGAAATTCCGTTCGGACCTCGATAACACAAAAACCTATTCAAACTCAAATTTCAAACTTAAGGAAACTCTAATTTCGATATTGGGCGCCGAAACACCCCCGGGTCATCCAAAAGCCATTCCGAACATACGTCCAAGTCCGAAATCATCATACAAAGCTACCGGAATCGTCGAAACTCGATTCCGAGGTCGTTTACTTAAAATATTGACCAAAGTCAAACTTTTGCCTTAAAGGCCAACCTTAAGGAACCAAGTGTTCCTATACCACTCTAAACGCTTCTGAATCCCGAACCACCCATCCCCGCAAGTCATAAATCATAATAAGCCGCTATGGGAAGTCTTATTTAGGGGAACGGGGTCCTGATACACAAAATGACCGGTCGGGTCGTTACATCCTCGAGCAATCAAACTACACTTATAGACACAACCTTTTTTTTAAACAATACTCCTAACTCATCACACCAAGAATCTTTAAAATACACCAAGAACAAGGATGTAACATCTTTACCTCAAGATTTGACTCAAGTACCATGCATTATTTCACAATTCAGTCACTTACTCTATCTATAGGTCAATGACATTGCCTTTACTTTATGAATCAAGTGCCCTCACACAACAAAAGAGGGTATTCCACACATAATAAAATTTAAGAATAATTAGGAACTCAAGATAGAAAGAATTCACTCACTCTCAGAAATAACACTCATATGCTACAAAAGATGCACCATAGGCTTGCCCGTAGTGTATTACTCTACTAATTGAGCTTATTCAGTCTAGGATCAAATAGGACTTTCATTGGTTGTAATGTAGGCTGCGGTCAGGTATGATACATTTGGATATGAGTGACTACACCTCCCTAAGCACTTTAATACGTATACTTTAACATTCAAACCCATACTTATATCAAATCGTAACTCCACCTTCACATAAATGTATATTAACTCCATATTTTTGTGAGCACAACTACATCAAGAGTCACCACTATGAAGGAATACTTTCACAGCAATATAACTATATATATATATATATATATATTTTTTTTTTTTCCTTTTTCAAATCAAGTGGCACTAACGTTTTCCAAAACAGTGCACCTTTCTCCTTATTTCATTAGTTCCACTCAAAAGCCACACCAACCACCCTACACTTTAAATTTTACACGGTTCATAACAATTCAAGTGCTCATGAGAGGTGAAAAAGTTCAAATAGATGATTAATTCAAACAAATGGGTAAGACTTGTAATGTGGTTGCCAAAGAAACAGGATTACAGGCTCAACGCGGTTAACTACGATACATAACAATTAGGCGGGTAATATATATATATATACATATATATATATATATATATATATATATTTGGCTCAACAAAGAAATGCCTATATCACTTCTAAGACTGAACAAAACTACTATTTCGCTTTTCAAACACACGGGGAAAGTTTTAGACATTAAATGCAATGCACAAAATAACATAAAAACCTCATGCACACATGTCACATAACTCACTCAGGATTGGACTCATCAAGACACTCTAGTCAAAGTAGTTAAGCAAATTTAAGATTATACAATTTAAGGTACTTATACAAGAGTAAAAAACTGAACCTAAGCGTCACAACCAAAGTACTCACTATTCTCAAGGCATAACAAAGTCAAGAGATATTGCTTCAATTCAATTCACATCACCATGGCTCCTCTCCTAAAAAAAATAAAACTACCTACATCCAGTTCAAACAAAACACTTGGAAAAGAACCGCGGCACAAAGAAAAACCAAGGGGGAATTACTACACTACCTATAAAGAAAATCTTTTTGTCCTTTTTCTTTAGACTTAAATCCCTCAAGAAAACTGTCTAGGAGATCCATCATCGGGAAGCGTCTTAAATACTACACAACTACTAAAACAAAAATAAGAAGTTAACATTTTTCTACATCCTGCTACTAATTATATAGAGGAATTCTCCCACCCCACACTTAAAGGAGTGCATTGTCCCCAATGCACAAATAAATCAATACAATAACAAGGGTGGACAAGAAACTCCCTGAAAGGGCAAAGGCCGAAGAAATAGCGGCTCACGGGTACTCAGACTTTCCCCAGACATGATCTTTTGTGTTGAACCCCACACTTAGTTCTCACCATCTAACTCGCTTTTGCACTCTTCCAATGTCTTTTCTTCCTATTCTTATAATCCTACAAAACAAAAACAAATACTACAACAATAATAAGAAAAAATGAAAATAAAAGAAAATAGTAAAGATGGGTTGCCTCCCAACAAACGCCTGATTTAACGTCGCGGCGCGATGCAAGGACTCAATTACTCATCAGCGAGTACAACCTTTGTCTTTTCACGATCAATTATTCCTCCCCAATAGTGCTTAGCTCTATGTCCATTCACCAAGAATTTTCGTTCACCATTTAAAGCTCGCAGCTCAATTGCACGATAAAGAGTGACTCAAAAGGGCCTGACCATCTCGATTTTAATTTCCCAGGAAATAACTTTAGCCTAGAATTGAACAATAATACTTGTCAGCCTGGCTCGAAGTAGCGTGGCTTGATATGCTTGTCATGCCATCTTTTAGTCTTCTCTTTATATAGCTTAGCATTTTCATAAGAGTGCAGCCTGAACTCATCTAATTCATTCAGCTGCAAGAGTCTTTTCTCGCCTGCGTCTTGAAGGTTCATGTTCAATGGCCCAGTACGCTTTGTGTTCAAGTTCAACAGGCAAGTGACCTGCCTTTCCATAAACAATCTTATAAGGAGACACCCCAATTGGTGTTTTATATGCAGTTCAATAGCCCACAAGGAATCATCTAACTTTGCAGCCCAATCCTTCCTATTCACACTCACTGTCTTCTCTAAGATTTGCTTTATTTCTCTGTTTGACACTTCAGCTTACCCACTTGTTTGAGGATGATATGATGTAGCAACTCTATGGCGGACTCCATATTTAGCTAGAAGGTAATTCAATAACAGATTACAAAAATAATTCCCCTCATCACTAATTAAGGCATGTGGAGTCCCAAACCTCGAGAATATGTTTTTTTTCACAAACGCAGCTACCACCATGGCATCATTTATTGGCAATGCAATTTCCTCCACCCATTTTGACACGTAGTCAACTTCTAGCAAAATGTATTTGTTTCCTCTGGATGATGGTAATGGTCCCATAAAATCTATCCCCCACACATCAAAAATCTCAACCTCCAGGATATTATTCAAAGGCATTTCATGCCTCCTTGTGATTGTTCCTGTTCTCTGGCACTGGTCACACTTCTTAACCAATGCATGGGCATCCTTGAATAAAGTTGACCAAAAGAAACCGGATTGTAATACCTTTGCAACTATTCTATCTCCTCCACGATGGCCCCCATAAGGTGATGCATGACAATCATACAATACTAATTCTACCACCTTATCTGGAATGCATCTCCTCATCCCAAGAGTAGAAGTTCACATCATGCAAAAACCTCTTTCTAGCTTCAGATTCAATTTTAGGAGGAAGTACCCCACTCATAAGATAATTCACATATCTGCATACCATGGGGGAGGTTCTTGGTTGATAGCAAAAAGTTGCTCATCGGGAAATACTTCTTTAATTTGGCCACCCTTCTCCATGTGGTCATGATTTTCTAGCCTTGATTGATGGTCAGCTACTTGGTTCTCTGTCCCCTTTCGGTCTCGTATTTCTACATCAAATTCCTGTAACAACAGAACCCAACGCATCAATCTAGCCTTAGATTCTTTTTTTTAAATGGATACCTGATTGCTGCATGATCGGTATGGACTATGACTTTCGTTCCCACCAAATATGCCCGAAATTTCTCAAAGCCCCACACAATAACTAACAACTCCTTTTCAGTGGTGGTGTAATTCAGTTGTGCATCATCAAGAGTCTTACTTGCATAGTAGATGGAATAAAACACATTGTCTTTCCTCTGGCCTAGCACTGTCCCAATAGCATGGTCACTTGCATCAAATGGTAGGGACCACTCTGGTGCCAAAATAATGGGCGCATTCACCAGACTTCTTTTTGAGTTATTCAAATTACTTCAAGTAGGCTTCATCAAAATTGAACGTTACATCTTTTTCAAGCAACTTGCACAAAGGAGTAGCAATTTTAAAGAAATCTTTAATAAAGCGTCGATAGAATCCCGCGTGTCCCAAGAAACTCCATACACCTTTCATAGAAATAGGTGGAGGTAAATTTTTCAACCGCCTCCACTTTTGCCTTATCAAATTCAATGCCACTCCTAGACACTATGTGACCGAAAACGATGCCTTCCCACACCATAAAGTGACACTTCTCCCAGTTCAAAAATAGATTTGTTTCTTCACAACGGGCTAACACCATACTCAAATTATTCAAACAATCATCATAATATGCCCAAGCACTGAAAAATCATCCATAAAAATTCCACAAATTTTTCCACCATATTGGTGAAAATAGCCACCATGCTTCTCTGGAAAGTAGTTGGTGCATTACAAAGACCAAACGCCATATTCTTGAAGGCAAAAGTGCCATAAGGGAAAGTAAACATGGTTTTCTCCTGATCCTCTATACATATGACAATCTGATTGTATCCCAAATAACCATCAACAAAGCAATAATATTCATGCCATGCTAATCTGTCCAACATTTGGTCAATGAATGGAAGTGGGAAGTGGTCCTTTCGGGTTATTTTGTTGAGCCTTCTATAATCAATGAAGACTCTCCACCCCATCACAGTGCAAGTAGGAATTAGCTTATTCTTCTCATTCTCAATCACAGTCATCCCCCCTTTTTGGGCACACATTGAACTGGGCTTACCCAGTTGCTGTCAGAAATAGGAAAAATGATACCTGCATCGAGAAATTTGATTACTTCCTTCTTCACGACCTATTTTATAATGGGATTTAACCTCATTTGTTGTTAAACACTAGGGTGGTGTCCATCTTCCAAGAATATTTTATGCATGCAAAATGATGGACATATTCCTTTGATGTTCGCAATTGTCCACCCAATCGACTTTTTATGCTCGCGAAGTACTGTGAGCAATTTTTCTTCTTGTGTGTTATTCAGGCTAGATGAGATAATCACGGGCAATATCTCAGAGTTCCCCAAATAAGCATAGCACATATGCTTTGGAAGGGGCTTAAGTTATAGCCTAGGAGCTTCTTCAATAGATGTCTTAGGAGGGGTTAGAGTGATGGGCTTGTCCAGCTCCTCAAATTTTCTGAACCCAGGAACATAACTGCATGACATATCAATTACTTGCTCAATTTATCCCATAATTTCATCTTTACTGGCTTCTTCATCCCCAATCAGAGCTCGTTCAAGAGGATCAATAGGGCTCATATAAGGCACTAATGATGTAGCATCACTTTCCACCACAGAAATCGGGGATAACTCTTCATAGTAGGCTAGAAATCTAAGTGCTTTATATACATTGAATACCTTCACTCGATCACCTAATCTCATCATCATCTTTCCTTCGCAAACATCAATAATAGCTCGTAGCTAAGAATGGACACCCCAAAATAAATGAGACTTTCTGATCAGGCTCCTAGTCCAAGATAATGAAATCAACAGGGAATATGAACGAGCCCACTTGAACTAACACATCTTCAATCACTCATTCAGGATGAGCAAGGGAGCAATCAGCCAACTGTAAGATTACCGTTGTTGGGCGTGGCTCACCAAACCCCAACTGTCTTAACACATATAGCAGCAGCAGATTGATGCTCACTCCAAGATCACATAAAGCTCGCCTGACTGCATGCTTACCAATTGATATTTGTATAGTGAAACTACCCCGGATCCTTTAATTTCTGAGGTAGCTTGCTTTGAATTCTTGAGCTACATTCCTTAGTGAGTGCCACTATCTCAAATTCAGTCAACCTCCTTTTATTTGCCACTATGTCCTTGATGTATTTAGCATATTTGGGAACTTCTTGCAAGATGTCTACCAATGGAATGTTAATTTGCACCTGCTTCAAGATATCAAGGAACTTTTTATACACGGCATTATCCTTCACTTTCTACAATCTTTGAGGGAATGAAAGGGGTGGTCTTGAAACCAATGGTGGGGGTTGCTCAGCCACCGCCTCTTCTGCTGGCTTCTCTGATTCCGTTGATTTGTCTGATGTTGACTCTATAGTGGCCGGTCTCTCATTAAAAGTCACTTTTTTTTCTCTTTTTCGACTAGGATTCTTCTAGTTGTCTCCCATTCCTCAAGGACACGAAATTAGGATGCCTTAGGATTGGCTTCAGTGTCACTTGGAAGAGCTCCAACTGGTCTGGTATTTTGGGAACTAGCAAGTTGTCCCACTTGACGCTCCAAATTTCTCATTGCAGCAGCTTGGTCTTGCTGATCAACCATCGATTTTTTCATCATTTCCTCAAGGTAACTTGTTGGAATTTCTTGTTGTTCAGCCTGAGGTGGTCTATATTTTTGTTGAGGTGCTTGAGGCCAGTATTGATTCTGAGTACCTTGGTTTCCACCCCAAGAGAAGTTTGGGTGGTTCCTCCAGTTGGGATTGTTAGGTTCCCATATTGGTTTGTCTGACCCCTATTTGCATTACCCACAAAGCAGACAGACTCTGGATTAATTGGACATACTTTGCTCGTGTGACCCTCGCCACATACTTCACAAAACACCTGAACCTGTTGCACTGGTTGAGCTTGTTGCTTGTTAATAAGCATGGTTATCTGATTGACTTGGTTGGTCAGTGTAGAAATCTGTGCTAATAATGCCGAGACCGCGTCTAACTTGAGAACCCCTGTAGATTTTTGTACCGTGTTTCTGCCCATTTCTCCTTGCCAATCCGGATTGCTTTTGGAGAATTTGTTCAATAATACATATATCTCGTCAAAGCTTTTCTCCAACACTTGACCTCTAGTTGCAGCATCTACCACAATTTTTGGTTGGGGATGGAGCCCTTCTATGAAAGTGTGAGCTAACACTTCGTTTGTCTGATTTTGATAAGGGCAGTCTCTGAGTAGCCCCTTCAACCTCTCCCACGCTGAATATAAAGACTCTCCTGCTTTCCGTTTGAAGGCAACTATTGCACTTCTGATCTTTGTAGTTTTGCCTAAGGGGAAGAACCTTGCCAGAAATATCCTTGCCAAATCATTCCATGAGGTAATATAATTAGCTGGTTCTGCCTTCAGCCATCGCTTTTCTTCGTGCAACATAGAGAATGGAAAAAGTGTGAGCCTCACATAGTCTGGAGTGACCCCATTAGTGATATAGGTATCACTAATCTCCAAGAAGTTCAGAATATGCTGTTGTGGGTCCTCGTGTGGAAGACCCATAAACTGCCCATTTGCATGAAGTAATTGGATCATGCTCTTTTTCAGCTCAAAGTGCCCAGTGATTCTGGGCTTCACGATGCTGGAGGTGACATTAGCAATGCTGGGCATAGCCACCTCCTCAACAACCATGTGTTGCTCCTCTGCCATGTTCACAGGAAATTGAATGAGTGCCTGAAGATTATTTGTATCCCTTGCTTCCCTCAACGTCCTATGAAATGTTCTCTCAGGTTCGAGGTCAAAGCCATTGAGTCTGTCCTGGCTTCTGACCCTACGCATTCAATCAAAGTTCCCGAGATTTGAGCAACAATTAAGGAACGTTAGACTAGACGAAATAAACAATTAAAGCAAAACTAGAGAGTAGTCAATATTCATGTCCCCGACAACGGCGCAAAAAACTTGTTGCTCCTAAACACACATGCAAGTATACGTGGTCGTACATGTAATAAAATGATAAGTCAAGTATCGAACCCACAAAGACTTGTATCAACTACCCACTAAAATCACCAATATTGTTTATTCAGTCAAGCCAAAATCAAGTTTAAGAATGTGATTTTACTAAATTATAACTCTAAGTAATAAGTAAATTATCAAGTAGTTGAATGATTGTTATGTATTCAATAGAGACAGGTATTCCAGGTTTGTGATCGATTAACCAATCCTATTGTGTTCTAGTTAACTCTCTCTTTCATACAGTTCACTCATGGTTGCTAATTAATCGATAATTTCTCTCATAGCCTTCCCCCGAAGTACTACCCGCCTATTCAAAATAGATTAACGCCTTTATTCCTATGAATCAACTATTAAGAAAACATTAAGATTACGATATTCAATTAAGCACGGTGACTAGGTATATTCCTATCCTAACCACAAATCAACTCCCCCTAAGATTTAAGATCGCGCTCTCTTCAATTCTTCTCCAATCTATACACGGCTTTCCCAAGCATAGCATATATAGTAAATAGAACCTAACTACTGGCCAGGCAATTAAGCAATTAATCAAAAAATTGAAGAAACAACCATATATTAGTAAATTGTAATCAAGGTTAACGTTAAAAAAATAATATTCATTCCTAATTACAACCCCAGAAATAGAGTGGTTAGCCACTTATGTTCGTAGTAACAATTTTCCAAGTATTTTTCATAAACAAATTACAAAGAAAAGAGAAAGGGATGAAGAACTCTATGATTTTCTCCTCCAAAAGTTATCCACGTGATGTGTTTGCCTCCGGGCGCTAAAACTCCCCCCAAGTGGAATTTTTTGGGCCTATTTATATGTTTAGGACAAGACCTAAACGTGTAGGTTCAATCCTAGTCAAGCCGGGAGACAAATAAAGTGCTCAAAACTCGGATTGGACCTGGCCTTTGGCTGGCCTCGCCAGGCAAAAGCCTGGTTCAGCCTGGCCTTTTTCTTGGCCTCTCCTTTTCACTTTTCTCGCATACACTTTCCACGTTTAAGTATTCCTTTTGCTCTTCTTTAATCTCCAATTCACCTACACATAAAATAGACTGAATTACATGCAAATAAAGTGTAATTTATCATTAAAGCACGTAAAATGCAAGGCACATAATGTGCTAAACCATGAATTATAGCCATACATAAGATTTTAACCTATTATTTACTCTCTTTTACTTGTGTTTTGGGCCAAAAATGCGTGAAGGTATTCCCGGAAACTATTGTAATATGCTTGGTTGCAGGAATTGTTCAAAATGAGCCAAAGAAGTCATAATCAACTCATAAAGGAATCAAAACTTCAAAAAAAACCAAGACTGGGCCAACAGATCTGAAATGCGGACTGCACAAATATTGTGCGGCCGTGAAAGCCACAATGCGGCTACGATCACAATTATGCGGTCCGCGAAAGGGAGATTTAAGTAGGTTGATTTTTGGGCTAAAAGATAAGCACAGACCGCATCAGAAGTGTGCGTCCACGTGAGTACCCGTGCGGCCGCGAATGGAATTACGTGGACCGCTATGATTAAGGTTCAGAAAGCTTGCAACCTGAGCAAAAGAGAGAAATGCAGTCCGCATCAGAATTTTATAGCCGCAGAAATCCTTTATGCGGCCGCGATGGAAATTACGCGGTCCGCAAAATTCAGCTCAACCCAGATCCAGATTTAAAAAACACGGATTCCGATCAGAATTACGCGGCACAAAAGCGAGAGTGCGGCCACACTCAGAATTATGCGGCCGCACAACCTCTGCATGGTTATTTTTGTCCGAAAATTTCAACTTAGTATAAATAGAACTTTTTGTCATTTTAAGGTTATATTATGTATTATCTGAGCACGTGAGATGACTAGGTTTTCCGTGTTGGGTAATTTGGTACAAGATTCATCTTCCAACATTAGATTTTCATTTTTTAATCTAGTATTATTAATTTTATCTTCTTTTCATCTTCAATTTCTGTTATTTCCATGAGTAGCTAGACCCATAGCTAGGGTTTGTGACCCAACCCTAGTGTGACGATTTAACGGGTATTGAATTTTAGGGCTTGAATGTGTATGGGTTAGTGATATTTAACATAGTTCTTGCTAGAACTATAGAATTAGTGGCTGCAAACACTAATTCATGCCTTTGTGACTTAGTCTCTTCTTGAGAAATTTATAGGAATTGGGGTGAACTCAAGAAATTTATAGCGCCAATTAAAGGGTTAAACCTAAAGATAGTAATACCCGACTTGAGCTTATATCATTGGAATTGTATGAATACCCATTTGGACCTGAGAAAGCTAAATTGGGTAAAACCACTCAAACTACCGAGAGGTATAGAGTGAGTACCGGGTATGATAACTATATTACGACCCCAATTAATCAAGTTTGCCCTAGATTCTTGCTACCCGTTAGATTTCCACCTAGGTAGAAGTCACTACCCTAGTCTCTTTAAGCACTTGAAAAATAACAACAAAAATATTATACTTAGTTTCAATTATTGCAAACAATAGAATAGAATTAGAAGTAGAATCAATACCCAAATGTGTGGAAGTGTAATTAAGAGCAAAATCTGCATCTAGACTTAGATACAAACCTAATTCCAAACAAATTAACTCCCTGTCGATTCGATTCTGACCTAGTTGGGTAAAACTGCATCGACCACCCTCGCTACTCAATAGTAGTGTAGGCTTGGACCCGATCAATGTTTGGCGCCGTTGTCGGGGAGTTTGACGGTCTTAGCTATATATCTAACTATTTGTCTATTTTTTTTCTTTCCTTCCATTTTTCTAATTTTGTGTGAAAATTGCTTTTAGGTATGAAATGGCTGTTAACAAGGCTCTCATACATATTCCTCAGGGGAAGGAGGTAGATGAAGATGATGTGGATGAGGTTCCTCTTGAACCTCAAGTACAAAGAAGAGGCCGCCCGTCTCATGACAATATTCCAAACCCTCCCCCACCTCCTCCAAGGGAAGCACACCGGGTGTTACCCAACGAAGGCTATGCAAGCGCAATAGTCCCGCCCCGGATTTGGGCGGAAACTTTCAAATAACCAATGTCATGCTTACTCTATTGGAATAAAGGGGTTTCTTACCGGAGCTTCTCATCAAAACACCTATAAGAATCTCAAAGGTTTTGTTGACACGTGCTGGGGGAGCAAGCAAATGAATATATCTGAGGATGCTTTGAGGTTAAGGATTTTCCAATTTTCACTTAGATGGAAGGCTTTGGATTAGATTGAGAGGCTACCCAACCATTCCAAACATACTTGGGATGAGTTGGTCGAGAAGTTCATAACAAAGTTCTTTTCTCCGGGACATATGGCAACATTGAGAGATTAAATCCTTGATTTTAAACAAGAGTTAAATGAACCATTACATGAGATTGGGAGAGGTACCGGACAATGGTCAAAGAATGCTGCAACAACGATATGACTGAGGCAATGATCCAACAAACCTTTTATAAAGGGATCAATGCAACTAACCAGTGTATGGTAAATTAGCTCGCATGGAGTATCTTAATGAACACGCCATACTCAGAAGCATGTGAAATATTAGATGAAATGGAGGATATCTCTTCGGCTTAGTAAAGTAGAGCCAACGTTCCTCAGGGTGACCCTAATGTTATCTACCTTCACAAGGAACTTCATGATCACGGACAAGCCATAGCAGAGTTGACAACCACCATGAATCAGTTAGCCAAGGCTCAGCTTTAGCCGGTTTAGGGTCCAAAACAAGTAAATGCCATGGAAGGAGTAAACATGATAGTTAACAAGAGGAGACAAAGAGGTCAACAAGTTCAACACAATCTGGATCAATTTGAGCAAAACGGTAGTCGTTACAATGAAGATGATTCCTATGATGATAAAAGTGAATAGGTTCAATATGTGAACAATTACCAATGTCAATGGAGCAATGCTCCAAATCAACAAAAATGGAGATCACAGGGAAACAATCAAAATTGGGGCAACCATGGACAACAAGGAAATTGGAATAGTGGCAACAACAACAATCTGAACAAATGGGGGAACAACAATCAAAATTGGGGGAATCAATGATATAACCAAGGCAATTGGGGTGGAAACAATAAAAGTAATTAGGGAGGCAATGGAAATCAAGGGGGTTGGAACAACAATAATCAGGTAAATCGGTGGTCGGGCTTTCAAAGGCCCCCGTGTATCAACAACCCAACAACCCGCCTCCATATCTGTCACAAGGGCCAAGTTCTTCCAACAATGAGATGGGACGGATAGAAAACATGTTCAAACAAATGATGGAAAGAAATGCCGACTCTGATGCCCAAATATCCTCCCACAACACTTCTATCCGCAACTTGGAAGTCCAAATGGGTCAAATTTCTCAAGCGTTGATTACTCGCCCTACGGGGGCACTACCAAGTGATACGATAGTAAACCCAAAGTATGGGAATAATGCGGGCCATGCTATGGCGGTGACTACTAGAAGTGGTAGAGGTGGAGGTTCTAGTACCTCCAATCCAAGAAGATTGTGAATGATAATGTGTTGATGCAAGATAATGATGATCCAAGCAATGACGTTCAAGTAAATGATGAGAATATGAATGATGAAGTGAGGATAGACATTGATGACAATTTGGAGGAGACACAAAATCATGTGAACCCGTCTAAGGAACATGTGATAGACATACCGGAAATGGTAGTTCCCAAAGCCAAGGCTCCTTTGCCAAGGCCTCCTCCACCATATCCTCAAAGGCTCGCAAAGAAAAATAATGAGAACTAATTCAAGAAATTCATTTATATGATGAAAAGTTTGTCCATAAATGTGCCTTTGGTTGAAGCTCTAGAACAAATGCCGGATATGCCAAGTTCATGAAGGACTTGGTAACAAAGAAGAGATCAATGAATTGTGAAACGAACAAAATGACAGATCAAGTGAGTGTCGTTGTGCATTCCATGGCTCCAATGTTAGAATATCCCGGTGCCTTTACAATCCATGCAATATTGGTAGTCCTAATTTCACCAAAGCTTTGTGTGATTTGGGGCAAGAATTTACTTGATGCCCTATTCTGTGTTCAAGACATTATGTATTAGGAAACCAAGAACTACTTCCATGAGTTTGTAAATGGAGGACTGGACAATGAAGAGGCCATTGGGGATAATTGATGATGTGCTAGTTCGGGTCGACAAGCTCATGCTTCCCACAGATTTTGTGATACTTGAACCTGAGGTTGACTAAAAGGTGCCTATCATATTGGGGAGACCTTTCCTAGCTACATGGAAGGACTTAGTTGATGTGGAAGCTAGGGAGCTCACCTTCCGGGTGGGTGATGAAAAATTTGTGTTCCACGTGTGCAAGTCAATGAGGCAGCCTAATAGCAACAAAGTATGTTCGTTTGTGGATCTTGTGACTGAGGTAATTGTTAATGACACAAGTGCTATGATTAATATTGAAGACCCTTTGGAAGATGTGTTGTTGAATAAAGATGAGAATGAGAAGGACGGCTTGGTATAATGTGTCAATGCTTTGCAAGGAATGGGATCTTATACATATGGGCCACAAAAACTTCCCTTGGACCTTGAGAACCGGAAGACTCCACCAACAAAACCCTCAGTCGAGGAGCCACCCACATTAGACTTAAAGACCTTGCCTTCACACCTCAGGTATGAGTTCTTAGGCCCTTGTTCCACATTACCTGTTATTGCTTAACTAACGTGTAGGTAGATTCTACCCTTGCGGTGCTTCAAAGGAGGAAGAAGGCAATAGGTTGGACATTGGCGGATATTCTGGGTATAATCCCCGCCTTTTTCATGCACAAAATCATATTGGAGGAAGATGACAAACCCTCCGTGGAACATCAAAGGAGGTTGAATGAGGCCATGCAAGAGGTAGTCAAGAAATATATCATCAAGTGGCTAGATGCAAGGGTTGTGTACCCCATTTCTGATAGTTCATGGACTTCGCCGGTACAATGTGTCCCAAAGAAGGGGGGCATGACTCTGATGACAAATGATAGAAATAAATTGATCCCCACAAGAACTGTCACCGGTTGGAGGGTATGCATGGATTATAGAAAGCTTAACAAAGTTACTCAGAAAGACCATTTTTCGTTGCCATTTCTTGATCAAATGTTGGATAGACTTGCCGGACGTGCTTATTATTGCTTCTTGGATGGGTATTCCGGATATAACCAGATTCTTATTGCACATGAAGACCAAGAGAAAACTGCCTTCACTTGTCCGTATAGCACATTTGCATTCTCAAGGATGTCGTTTGGTTTGTGTAATGCACCGACTACTTTTCAGAGTTGCATGATGGAAATATTCACGGATATGGTGGAGGACTTCCTCGAGGTGTTCATGGATGATTTCTATGCTGTATGGGATTCCTTTGAAGACTGTTTGGATAATCTTGATAAAGTGTTGACCCTTTGTGAAGAGACCAACTTAGAGCTTAATTGGGAGAAATGTAACTTTATGGTCGAGGAGGGCATTGTCCTGGGGCATAAGATCTCCAAGAATGGTATTGAAGTGGATAAAGCAAAGATTGAAGTGATATCAAAACTCCATCCTCCTACTTCCGTCAAGCGAGTGAGGAGCTTTCTAGGTCACGCGGAGTTTTACCGTAGGTTCATCAAGGATTTGTCAAAAAGTGGTAAACCCCTTGTGCAAGTTGTTGGAAAAAGATGCCATGTTTGTGTTCAATGATGAGTGCATGAAAGCTTTTGATATACTCAAGTATAGGTTGAATACCACTCCCATCATTACCTCACCAATTGGAGCTTACCATTTGAGCTCATGTGCGATAATAGCAACTGGCGGTAGGAGCGATATTGGGGAAAAGAATCAACAAGATATTTCATCCGGTCTATTATGCAAGAAAGGATATGAACGTCGCCCAAGTCAACCATACGGTGACCGAGAAAGAGCTATTAGCCATTGTCTTCGCCATGGAAAAGTTCCGCCCACACCTCATGGGTACGAAAGTGATTGCGCACACCAATCATGCGACACTTAGTTATTTGATGAGTAAAAAGGACTCTAAGGCTAGGTTGATGCAGTGGGTTCTACTTCTACAAGAATTTGATCTTGAAATCATAGAACTCCAAGGGAATGAGAATCAAGTGGCGGACCACTTGTACCGTTTGGAAGAGGAGGGGAGGCCCCATGATGGCCTCGAGATAAATGTGTCGTTTTCAGATGAACAACTCCTTTTTATGTCTTTGACCGGGATGCCTTGGTTTGCCGATGTGGCAAACTTTGTTATGACCGGCATTGTACCGAATGAGTTCTCATCTAACCAAATGAATAAGCTCAAACGGGACTGCTTGGATTATTGTTAGGACGAGCCTTAGCTTTTCAAAATTTGCACTGATGGTGTTATCCGGAGATGTGTTCTGGAACAAGAGCAATTCAGTGCTCTTGAAGCTTTCCATTCCTCTCCCTATTTTGGTCACCATGGTGGGGCGAGAACTGTTACAAAGTTCATAAGTTGTGGATTCTATTGGCCTTCCTTGGACAAAGACGCTAGCAAGCTCGTTAGGTGTTGTGATGATTGCCAAAGAGCCGGCAGGATTTCCAAGAAGAATGATATGCCTATCACAACCATCCTTGAGATTGATATTTTCGATGTGTGGGGCATCGACTTTATGGGATCATTTGTGAGTTCATGTGGGAACACTTATATTCTTGTTTCTGTGGATTATGTTTCCAAATGAGTTGAAGCTGTGGCTTTGACCAACAATGAAGCACGGAGTGTGGTGGATTTCTTGAATAAAAACATATTCACAAGGTTCGTCACCCCAAGGACTATCGCTAGTGACGGGGGTTCTCATTTTTTCAACAAAGCCTTTGACACTTTACTCTCCAAGTACGACATCACTCATAAGGTGTCAACTCCCTATCACCCCCCGGCAAGTGGACAGTTTGAGGTCTTCAACAGGGAGATCAAGAGTATTATATCCAAGACTGTCAAAGCAAACCTGACTGATTGGTCCAGGAAAATTGATGATGTTTATGGGACTATAGAACAGCTTACAAGACTCCAATTGGTATGTCTCCGTACCGGTTGGTATTTGGGAAAGCATGTCACCGAATTAGAGCATAAGGCCATGTGGGCGCTGAAGAAATTGAACCTTGAATGGGATGTTGCTGCCAATCTCCAGGTAGAGCAATTGAAAAAACATGATGAGTTTTGGTTCCATGCTTACTCCAGTTCATCCTTGTATAAGGACAAGATGAAGTACTTACATGATAAGTATATCCGGAACAAAGAATTCAAAGAAAGTGACCTTGTTCTTCTATTCAACTCTCGGTTATGTATCTTTCTGGGAAAGCTCAAGTCAAAGTGGAGTGGTCCTTTTGAAGTCGTACATGTGACTCTTTTTGGTGCTCTAGATTTGAAAAACAAGAATGGTGAGATCTTTAGAGTCAATGGGCATCGAGTGAAGCACTACCTTGGAAAGATTGATGATAGCCACGTTGTGGCATTGATCCATTTCAAATGAGTGGTGGTAACATGCGCCATGCCGTGATGTTAAATCAGGCGCTTCTTGGGAGGCAACCCATGTGTTTTTATTTCTTTTGATTTTCTTCTTAGATTAGGCATTGTTTTTGACTAACTGGTTGTGAAGTGTATGTAGAAATTGGTTGTGCAGTGTAGGAAATTGACAAGGAAAAATTTGTCTAAGTGGTGAAATTTCACGGACCGCGTAAAAAATTATGCAGACCGCACAAGCACTTCGCAGCCGCACAATTCTGTGCGCATCCGCGCAGCAGGATGATGGAAATTGCCAACTCTCTGAAGTTGGCCTGTCAAAATCCCTTAAGAGTTTGCGGTTGCGTTCCAAAGTTCACAGACTGCACAAACTCTGCGACTGCTGCAAATTTTTCGCGGACCGCGCCCATGCATCTTAGGCTGAGCTACAAAAAGGTAAAAAGTGTGGACCGCATCAAAATTTTGCAGCCACACTCAGGTAAGTCGGTGGGTCCTTTGGAGTCAGAGTATAAATAGTACCTTTGAGAACTATTCACACTTTACGAACTCTGACTTCTTAAACAACCCTAAAGCAATGTGCACTTGTTCTTGCTTTCAATCTCATCCCATTTTCATCAAGTGTGATTTCCTACTCCTCTTTACTACTGGTATGTTCATTTCAATGATTTGATTTTATCTTTTTCTTTTCTTTTTTCTTTTTTTTTAAATTTCCTTTTTAGTTAGGGTTAGATTCATGCTAAAATGTCAAAAACAATGATTAATCTTTTCTTAGAAACATATGGGTAGTGTTTGTATGCATAATGGGGGCTGGGGTTAGTAGCCTTGCATGCTTAATTGCCATAAATCTTGTACAATTAGTGAAAACCCTAGTACAAAGTGTTCATCAGTGCCGAACTAATTTGAATTTTGCGGTCGCGAACATGCGATCCGCGATAGGGTATGCGGCCGCGTACAAAATTGTGCGGTCCGCGATACCCTAGCTTCAAGGCACTGATAGTCACTTAGATTTTGCTGTTGGTCTTTCGCGGCCGCACTCAAGTTTGTGATGTCCGCGTAATAGAACTTCAGAGACTCAATTATTTGATTATGCGGCAGCGCACAAAATTGTGCGGTCTGCGATCGGTCTTTCGCGGCCGCAATCATTTTTGTGCGGTCCGCGGTTGATCAACTTCAGAGAACCAGTAGTCTGAGCCTGGTCTTTTCGCGTCCGCATTCACTTTTATACGGTCCGTGATGGGCAGTTTGCGACCACACTCACTTTTGTGCAGTCCACGCTGCCCTATTCTTAGAAGCACTATTTTTTATTTCATCTATAATGCTTTAACACATGTTGAATCCCAATTCTAACTGAATTTGACTACTTATGTGTTGCAGACAATGGTGCGTTCTCGGTGTAGAGGAGACACATCCAAAGGGAGGGCAGAATCCTCCAGAGGCCGAGGTAAAGGAAAGAAAACATTTCCCTTATCAGTCCAAAGGGTAGTGGGCAAAAAGACTACCCTCGTTAGACCTCCTCCGGAATCCTCTAACACAAGTGAATACCTCCCATCTAGGGAGACTTCTGAGGGGGAATCGGTACAACCTCAACCGGAGGCACAATCAAAACCGTTTCGCTTATTCAATGAACCTACCTTCTCTTCTTGGTCGTCTGATGGCTCAGAGGGAGGTAGTGAGACATCGAAACCATCTTCCCCACCTGCTACAACACCTGACTCAATAGCTGCCCCAATAAATATAGATGATGATGAAGAGGTCCCGGATGACGGGAGAGGGGGTGATACTAATGTGGGAGGTCTGGCTAGATTAAGGAAGCCCGAGGTGTGGGCCGATAGATTTGTGAGCAAGAAGGTTTATGCCAAGTTCCTGGAATGGTGGCCCCAAAGGTCGCTCACTCTTGAGCGACAATTCATAACAAGAGACCAACTTCCGCATAATCAAATGTCCTAAAACAATTTGAGGAGAGAAAATGATGCAAGTATTTCCCCAGAAAAGTGGTGGATGCCAATGAATACCTTGTCAGGGAGTTCTATGCTAATGTCACCCACATCAAAAAGGGTACCACGGTGACAAAGGTCCGAAACTTGAAGATTTGATGGCCACACTCTGAACAAATATGCCGTATTTGAGGATGTGGAGGCAGTACAGTACCTAGAGAAGCTAGCCATGGATGAAGCAGCTCATCCATGGCTAGTGGAGATACTAGCTATTCCAGGGACAACACCGGCATGGCTCACGGCTGGAGTTCCAATAGTCAGAAACACCATTAACTTTGAAGGCAAAGGGTGGTCAACATTCGTGTGCAGCCAGCTTGACCCTTGCCAGCATGAAAATGTCCTTCCACTCACCCAGGAAATCTTGGTAGCTTCCATCATGGTGGGGTATCCAATTAATGTGGGAAACCTAATGTCCTACCACATCTCCAAGGCAAGCAACAAAGAAGAATGATCCTATCTCTACCCCAACTTCATTACTAAGTATCTCAAAGACCAAGGGGTAGATAAGAGGCACTTTGATACGAAGATGAGGTCTAAAAATCCTTTCTCCCGGTACCACCTCCAAGGAGCGGACAACCCTAAAGCCAAGGTTAAAGCCACTACCTCCACTAGCTAGTCTGAAGAGCCAAGGGTAGTGGCCACAGGGTCAGAGTCTTCCACAGTAGCTGATTCTTCAGCTGCCATGCCTCCTCAATCATCCGTTCCACCCATCTCAGTGCCATCATTCGTGCCTTCATCTTCCATCTACCCTCAGACTGCACTGCGGGTTTCATAGACACTATCCAGCCTCAACAGCTGGATGCAGACAGCTACAACAAAGCTGATTGTCCTATCCATTGCAGTAGCAGCATGGTCTTTAGCCCCATCACAGCTTCAGGTATCTCCATTAGTGAAGGATTCATTGAAGGAGCTTCTGGGCAACCAGAAGAAGCTCCTGGACAACCAGAAAGAGATCCTAGAGGCTCTTGATGCACATGGTAAGGTTATCAAGGATCTGGGCAAGAAGGTGAAGAAGATGAGGAAGACTTAGGCGTCAAATGAGTGAGTGGAGAAGCAGAGCAAGGAGCTAGAGAAGATTGCCTCTTCTGGAGATATCCCACTGGACCTGTTCATGGAAGAGACAGCCCCAGCAGCACATGCAATAGAGCATGAGGCATCAGATGCAGCAGCTGGCTAGTCTGAGGAGCCAGCTGCCACTTCACACACTGCTGAGGAGCAGATCGAGATGCTCAGCAACCCCGTAGTCCCCCAGTCAGAGGATTTTGAGATCCAATTAGATGATACGGAGGGTGTTGATGATCCTATGCAGTATGAGGACCCTACTCATGTTCCTGACCCGATGCATACAAAGACCACATAGGGAGTTCTCTTTACTCTCTACCCTTTTTCCCTGTTCTTATTTTGCTAGTAGCATTGGGGACAATGCTATTATTTATCTGGGGGTTGTTCCATTTTGATTTGTGATGACATTTGGTATTTAATAACTATGATACTATTTTTCTTTATCTTTATTTATCTTTATTTTAACTTTTGGTATGTATATAATTTTACCATTCAATGTATATATTAATTACCATTATGCATATATTCATTTTACTCCATTATGTACATATTCAGTTTACTTTCCGTAGTTTTCTTCATAACTTATTTCGTTGTTTTTTCTTAGTAGCATAGCTTCTTATTTCCTTTAGTAGCTTCTTTTTAAGTTTTTAGATTCTTTTTACATTTTGTGTGAACAATAAGCCTTTGGTTTTCTTAATGCCACGGTTCTTTCCAAAGGTGGATGTTGTGTGAATCGTTGGCTCTTCCCAACGACGGATGGTGTGGCAACCTTCTTAAGGGATTGAGTCCATTTTCTTTTTGTTTTGGTATGTAGTAGTAATGAATAAAAGTGTCTCAAGAAGGCTTCACTTGGTACTAACACATTTACCTTTGACCTCATGGTTAGAGACAAGTTGATTGGCAAAGATTAGCTCTAGTTGTGAGTTTTAGACTCTTGAGTTGACTAAAACAATCATCGAGTGGTTTCCTTGAGCCATTTGTGATTTTAAATCGTAGACAGGGTTGTTGTGGTCCCTTGAGTATGTTCTCTTTAATAATCCAGTAGCTTGATAGGTGAGGTATTGAATTGCAAGTCCAAGTTCCGTGCCAATAAGTCTAGAACTTGCTCTGAATGTTTGTTTAGACAAAATTCTAAGTGTAGCTCGACTTGACAAATGATTGTAGGCTCTATTTAGTCCAATTTGAAACTTGAAAGCTTTCGTAGCCTACCAATATGATATCCCTAGTCAACCCATTTGAGTTTAAGCCTTTTTCACTCAATAGCCACATTACAAGCCTTTATCCGTTTTGTAATGACCCTCTCTTGGAACCCGATCTTTCCTTAGCATTCATGATAAACAATTGGCAATAGCATAAGTTTGGGGGGGGGGGATATGAGGAATTTGGAACTAATAAAAGGTACAAAGAAGAAAAATAATTGAAGAAAAGGAAAGGCAGAGAAAAGGAAGAAAAGCCAAAAAGAAAGTGAAAGTTGAAGGGATTCAAAGAACGCAATGATGAAAGGCATGGAATGATGA
Organism: Nicotiana paniculata; assembly: GCA_005239505.1. Taxonomy (NCBI): domain Eukaryota; kingdom Viridiplantae; phylum Streptophyta; class Magnoliopsida; order Solanales; family Solanaceae; genus Nicotiana; species Nicotiana paniculata. Next base: position 40,661 of record ML356518.1, read on the forward strand.
GAAAAGGAGAAAAATTATTGTCATGAGTAAGAAAGAGTGATAGTATGTCGCTATAGTTCCCCTAAGGAAGAAGAAAATAACTCAATGAGTCAAGAAAGTAAGAGCCGAAATGAGAAATGGAGTGCTTAAGAAAAGATAAAATCATCATAGTTAGATAAGTCCTACCTTGATCCAAAAGCCTTCATTACATCCCTGTAAAAGCTCAATATGATTTCAAGTTGAGTGAGCTTACATTAGTGGTGATTTACATAAGGGGAAAGCTTATGGTACTTAAAGCCGAACTTGTGGCATTCTTTTGAGAGTGATGAGCGCACATCTTCACAATCCTTGTTTTGAGTGTTACATTCTAAAGTGATATTTGCTCATGGCGAGTAGAGGAGGAGGAGTTTGGGATCCACAATGACCTACATGATAGAGCGGGCTTCCTTGATGAATTGAGTCAACTCTTGATGCTCTAGTGTCACACTAGAACTATGGTACTCAAAAGGTCATAAAATGTTATTTTTGATAATTCATTTGTGTTGAGGGTAATTGTTAGTCCCAATTGATGCTTGATGGAGTCACCTTAGGCCAGCTGAAATATCCATTTTTTCTTGTGGAGGTGAGAATTACCTTATTTACTTGGGGACAAGCAAAAGCTTAAGTTAGGGGGAGTTGATAATTAGGGATTTTAAACTATTATTTGCTCTCTTTTACTTGTATTTTCGGCCAAAAATGCGTGGAGGTATTCCCGGAAACTAATGTAATATGCTTGCTTGCAGGAATTGTTCAAAATTAGCCAAAGGAGTAATAATCAACTCATAAAGGAATCAAAACTTGAACAAAAACCAAGATTGGGTCAAGTGATCTGAAAGGCGGACCACACAAATATTGTGTGGCCGCGAAAGCCATAACGCGGTCGTGATCACAATTATGCGGTCCGCGAAAGGGAGATTCAGAGAGGTTGATTTTTGGGCTAAAAGATGAGCGCGGACTGCATCACAAATGTGCGGCCGCGAGAGTACCTGTGCGTTCGTGATTGGAATTATGCGAACCGCGATGATTAAGGTTCAGAGAGCTTACAACCTGAGCAAAAGAGAGAAATGTGGTCCACGTCAGAATTGTGCGGCCGCGGAAATCCCTTATGTGGCCGCGATGGAAATTATGCGGTCCGCCCAACTCAAATCAAACCAGATCCAGATTTGAAAAACACGGATTGCGATCAGAATTACGCGGCGCAAGAGCGAGAGTACAGCCGCACTTAGAATTATGCGGCCGCACAACCTCTGCATGGGTATTTTTGTCCGAAAATTTCTGCTTAGTATAAATAGAACTTTTTGTCATTTTAAGGTTATGTTATGTATTATATGAGCACGTAAGATGGCTAGGTTTTCCGTGTTGGGTAATTTTGTACAAGATTCATCTTCCAACATTAGATTTTCATCTTTTAATCTAGTATTATTAATTTTATCTTCTTTTCATCTTCAATTTCTGTTATTTCCATGAGTAGCTTGACCCATAGCTAGGGTTTGTGACCCAACCCTAGTGTGGTTATTTAATGGGTATTGAATTTTAGGGCTTGAATGTGTATGTGTTAGTGATATTTAGCCTAGTTCTTTCTAGAACTATAGAATTAGTGGTTGCAAACACTGATTCATGACTTTATGACTTAGTCTCTTCTTGAGAAAGAAGGATTAAGTCTAGGAAAACTAGGCTAACAAGGAATTGTGGTGAACTCAAGAAATTGATAGCCTCAATTAAAGGGTTAAACCTAAAGATAGTAATACCCGACTTGAGCTAATATCACTTGAATTGTATGAATACCCATTTGGACATGAGAAAGCCAAATTGGGAAAAATCACTCAAACTACAGAGAGGTATTGAGTGAGTACCCTGGTGTGATAGCTATATTACGACCCCAATTAATCAAGCTTGCCCTACATTCTAGCTACCCATTAGATATCCACCTAGGTAGAAGTCACTACCCTAGTCTCTTTAAGCACTTGAAAAACAACAAAAAAAATATTGTACTTAGTTTCATGTATTGCAAATAGTAGAATAGAAGTAGAAGTAGAATCAAAACCCAAATGTGTGGAAGTGTAATTAAGAGAAAAATCCGCATCTAGACTTATATATAAACCTAATTCCAAACAAATTAACTCCTTGTGGATTCGAGCCTGACCTAGTTGGGTAAAATTGCATCGACCACCCTCGCTACTCAATAGTAGTGTAGGCTTGGACCCGATCAAGACCTCGGGTTTGATTTGGATCATGTTAGGATTATTTTGGACTTGTTGGATTGTGAAGTTTCTACATCTGGTTTCCTTATACGCGTTCGCGAGCAAGGTCGCGTGATCACAAAGATTCTTTGGGCGACTGGTGAAGATTGTGCTTTGCATTCACAAGAAATGAGACACGTTCGCGAAGGTTCTAGGTGATTGTGCATCACGAACACGTGAGGTAGGTTGTGTTAGCGAAGAAGCGAGGTCAGGCCCAAGGAGACATGTAATTTGTTCATCGTGATTGCATGGTCAGGACCGCGGTCGTGAAGCTATGTGGTCTTAGTCATCACGTTCGCGACTGGTTATTGCGTTCGTGTAAGAGGAATTTTCAGCTGATAAATTTTGTGCTTCACGAACACGAGGCAATTTACGCACTCGCGAAGAATAGCACCTTGGCAGAAAGTTTAAAATCCCAAAACATAGAGCATTATTTCATATTTTGACTTGTGGAGCTCGGCTAAGGGCCATTTTTGTGAGGTATTTCACTACAAATCAAGAGGTAATTATCTTTTAATCACTTTTGTCCAATAATATTGAATACCCTTTTATTTCTACACCTGGATTATGTGTTTTTAAGGTAAAATTTGGAGAATTTTGGACTAGGTAGGGAGAGTAAGATTTGGGGGTTTGAGGGCCGATTTGTGGTTGGAATTGAATGATTTTGGTATGGTTGGACTCGTTATTAAATGGGTGTTCGGATTTTGTGAATTTTGCCGGGTTCCGAAGCGTGGGTCCGAGGTTGACTTTTTGAATTTGATTAAAGAACTTATATTTATCATATGAAATCGATTCCTATAGCTTGTATTAATTATATTAAGTTGTTTGTGACTAGATTCGAGTCGTTTGGAGGCTGATTTGCGAGGCAAAGGTTTGTGGGAGCATTGAGTTGCACATTTGGAGGTAAGTAACACTTCTAAACTTGGTACTAAGTGTATGAATCCCTGGAATACATGTTATGTGCTTAGCGTTAAGGTGCCGCACATGTTAGGTGACAGGCATGTGGGCGTGCACCATAATAATAATGACTAGATTGATTCTGTGATACTGTGTAGTTATCTAGTCTTGTTTTATCCATGTAACTTCTACGTGCTAGAGAAATTGAGTTGTGGTTCATATTAGATATCATGTTTTGGCTATGTGCTTATTCTGTTGGAACCCACTGAGGTTATTTATGTTGTTGAGTTATTTTCTTAAGCTGCAATTATGTACTTAGTCATACTTATTCATTTGTATATCATATCTCAATCTCTGTTTTCATTATTGTTACATTATGTTATCATTATTTACGCTGAGTCGTATGAGATTTGTGAGCCCTATAGACTACAGAGATTAATGACTAAGTTGGGGCATGAGAGCTGGACTATGTGTGGGATTGTAGATCGGGCTGCACAGCGCAACAGGCCATATTGGCTTTATATCTATTATTATTATTATGGATTGGATTGCACACTGTAGCAGGCCTTGTTTATCAAGTCCATTCATGGATTAAGCCTCTATGTAGCCTCAAACACGGCTCAAATAGTTCACATAATGTTACATATATGAGCAACATCATAATTTAAAGCTTAATAGTCAATTCTAGGCTTATCATGGCCTAGACACAACCCGAGCATGGATAAATACCCTCGGTGTCAGCACATGGGTTCAAACCCCACGCGTGCGCTCACCCATAACACGTAGCTATCACAAATAATTCAGGCGACTAGTGCTTCAACCAAGTTTAAATAAGATACTTACCTTAAACAAGCCAAAACAATACCGAGCAAGCCAAACAATACTCTAGAAATGTCATCTCGCCCGTATGAACCTCCTAACAACTCGAAACTAGCCAAAATCAACTCAAAATATCAAATAATTCCAAAGAAAACAAACCCAATTGATAAAGATCGAATGTTTAATCAAAATCCCAAAATCAACCAAAAAGTCAAACTCGGGCCTGCACCTCGGAACCTAACAAAACTCACAAAATCTGATAAACCATTCGGTTACGAGTCGAACCATACTAGTTTCACTCAAATTCGACTCCGAGTTGATGTTCAAAAATCAAAAATTCACTATATGAAATTTTAGACAAAAAACCCCAATTTCTCTTTTGAAATCATCAATCCAAATGAAAAAAACAAAAATGGATTCATGAAATATAATACAAATCGAGAAGAGAGCACTTACCCTAATCCATGTGGTAAAAATATCCTCAAAGATCGCCTCAATCCGAGCTTCGTAACTTCAAATATGTTAAAATGGCTGAAACCTCAGAAAATAGAGTACTTATAATCACTAGACGAATCAAAAAATCGCGATCGTGAAGAAGAAAGATGCACTGTTCTTTAAATACTCTACACGTTCGCGAGCCTCCTCATACGAACGCGATGACTACAAATGCCAAATCTTTGTGAACACGGACTGACCCATGTGAACGTGAAAGAGGAATCGCCAGTGCCGAGCTCTCAGCTCAGCTCAGCTCTATGGGAACGCGACCTCTCCTATGCGAACACGTACTTTAATCGACACAAAGCTATGCGAACGTGATCATTCAATCACGAACGAGATGAAGAAAGTGCCCAGCTCCCGATTTTCCTCTACGTTATTGCACCTCCACCTTTGCGATCGTGAAGAACAATTGGAGCACCAGACACTAGCAGAAACCAACAATAAAAATATGAACAAAATGTTCCGAAATCAATCTGAAACACGCCCGAACCCCTCGGGACCCCGTCTAATCATACCAACAAGTCTCAAAACATAACACGGACCTACTTGATGCCTCAAATCATACATAACAACATCGAAACGACGCACCTCAAATCAAGCTTAATGAACTTTTGAACTTTCAACTATCAAAACTCGTGTCGAACCATATCAAATCAATCCGGAATGGAATCAAATTTTACACACGAGTACCAATTAACATAATGAAGCTATTCTGATTCGCGAAATCACAATTTGAACCCGATGTCATCAAAGTCAACTCTCGGTCAAAGTTATGAACATTCCAAACCTTCAAATTTCCAACTTTCACCAATTAGTGTTGAAACCTTCTAGAAATATTCAAATGCAAATTCGGGCATATGCCCAAGTCCAACATCATTATCCAGACCTAACGGAACAATCAAAACTCTGATCCGCGGTCAAATACACAAAAGTCAAACTTGGTCAACTCAAACTTCTTAGTTGAGAATGATTCTTCCAAATCAATTTTGAATATCCTGAAAACCAAAACCCGACGAGTCACACAAGTCAATAATAAATCAAACAATGTTATTCAAGACTTCAAATTGTTGAACAGAATGCAAATTCTCAAAGCGACCAGTCGGGTCGTTACAATAAAGAAGAAAAAAAAAAGTAAAGAAGAAGAGAAAAGTGTATGTATCTGAAGTTATCCAAAAATTGAGTGCCAGTTAAATTTTTTTTAAGAAGTGGATAAAAATATAATGGGTGGCGCTAAACTGGACGACACATGAAAATTTTACAGTGTTGTCGGGTAAATAGTTTCAAGTACATGGATATTTGTTATGGACTCCCAATAAGTAGGCATACACGGTAAAATAAATTTATAAAGTAGGTATACAAGATAAAATAAGTATTTTAATTGTGTATGGCGTTAACTAGTGTTTTCAATGGACATACTGCATAGATTATCCTATCTTAAATTGTAATATAGTATTCAAACCAAACATACCGTAATATTCTGACTTGGAATACAAACTTCTAATTAAACATACCGTAATATTCTAATTTTAAAAAACAAGTATTCAAACTGAATATACCACAATATTGTAATTTGAAATACAATATCCAAATAAAACATATTATAATATACTAATTTGGAATACAATATTCAACCCACAAATACTACAATATTCTAATTTGGATTACATTATCCAAACAAATTATACTACAATATTTAGATTTATGAAGTAGGCATACATGGTAAAACAAATTTATAAAGTAGGTATAAAAGATAAAATAAATATTTAATTGTATATGGTGTTAACTAGTGTTTTCAATGGGCATACCGCGTAGATTATCCAAAACAAAGTAGGCTCTCAACTTTTAATCCATCCCAAAAAGGCAGTTCCACAGCAGATCATACATGGTCAGTTATTATTATTATATTACTACTCCCTACATTTCAATTTAGATGAGGTAGTTTGACTCGACATGGAGTTTAAGAAAACAGAAGGAAGACTTCTGAAACTTGTGGCCTTAAAAGCTTAAGGGGTAAGAGCTTTGTGGATCCATTACATTTGTGTGGTTATAAAAACTTCTCATTAAGGGTAAAATAGGTAAAATAAAGAGTGTAAAGTTGAATTATTTCTAATTGTAGAAATGTGTCATTCTTTTTGGAACGGACTAATAAAAAAAGTGTGTCATATAAATTGAAAAAAAGTGTGTCATATTTAGTAACAAACAAGCTAGAGTCTTTTGAAAGCTACATTGTCTTACTTTACGAATGTACATAGAATGGGACTTGTAAGCTCTATGCCTAATTCTAAGTATCTGACCGGTCGTTTTGAGCATTTGCACTTTTCTCGGTTGTTTGAACGCATGAGTAGCTCCATATGATATATTACGACTTGTGTGTATCGGTAATTTTAGTTTTTCAGGTAATTCGAAATTTATTTGGAAGAATAAATTTCATGATTGAAGCATTAAAGTTAGACGGTTGACCAAGTTTGACTTTTTAGTGATTGACCTTGTATTGGAGATTCATTTACTCCGTTGGATCCGGATGATAATTTTGAACTCGGGTGTATGCCCTGATTTGTATTTGGATATTTCTAGAAGGTTCCGATGCTAATTGGCGAAAGTTAAAAATTTGAAGGTTTGGAGTATTCATAAGTTTGACCGGGAGTTGACTTTGATGATATATGGTTTGAATTGTGGTTTCGGGGATTGAAATAGTTTCTTTATGTCATTTGGGACTTGTGTGCAATATTTGAGTTCATTCCGACTTGATTTGATATGTTTCAGTGCGAGTTTTTGGAAGTCGAAAGTTCATTAAGTTTTATTTTGAGGTGCGATTCTTCGTTTCGATGTTGTTATTTGCGATTTGAGGCCTCAAGTAGGTACGTGTTATGTTATGTTACTTGTTGGTATATTCGGACGGGATTCCAAGCGGCTCAGGTGAGTTTCAGATTGGTTTGGGTTGTGTTGCGCTTGTTTTTCTTATGTTTCAATGTTGTTTCTTCAAGCATAAATGGTAACACATTAAGAAAATGAGATACAATTTATGTTTTGATTGAAGCATTAGATATGTATCGTAATTACAGATCCATAGCAAAAAGAATCGTCAAATGAAGTGATTCAAAAGCCTAACTTGACTGATATTTCACAAGGAATCCATTGGAGGCAACAAAAACGAGTCTCGAGATTGTTTTGTACACGAAACGAGGCAGAATAACTGTGCAAAAATACTTAATATTGAAGGTTTGTTCATTTGGTCATATTTTGAGTTGGGCAGCTTAGATTTAGGGCAATTTTTTACGCGATTTTTATCATATGGATTGGGTAAAGTTCTCTATACTCGATTTTTGTTATATTTCATGAATCCATCATCTTTTTTGGCATTTGATTGATGATTTCAAGTGAAATTTGGGGGGGTTGTCTAAAATTTCATAAAGTGAATTTTTGAGTTTTCTATATCGATTCTGGGTCGTATTTGAGTGAAACTAGTATGGTTGGACTCGTAATTGAATGAGTGTTCTAGTTTTGTAAAGTTTGTCAAGTTCCGAGGTGCCGGCCCGGGGAGTTGATTTTTATTGACTTTTTGCAAATTATATAAGGATCATAGCTTTGTTAACTGAAATTTTTTTCTCTTGATTTGTTTGATGTATTTAAGTCTTCATTGGCTAGATTGGGCTGAGCGATTGTGAATTGGTAAAGGAAAAGCTAAATTGAGTATTGAATAGGCTGAATTGAGGTAAGTGTCCTGCCTAACCTTGTGTGGGGGAAACTACCCCTTAGGATTTGAGTAGTCTATGTTGATTGTAGTCTGTGTACGTAAGGTGACGAGTGCGTACCCGGAATTATTTGTGTGAAGTTGGCCTTTTAGGGTCCTTATATTTTTACCGTGTATGAAGTTGTTCTTGATACGTTGGGTTCCTACTTGCTGGTTTCACTTCTACATGCTTTAATNAGTCGGATTTCAGTGAAACTAGTATGGTTGACTCGTAATTGAATGTGTTTTCGGATTTTGTGAGTTTTGTCGGGTTCCAAGGCGGGGACCCAGGTGTTGGTAATCTGTGTTCGAAACTATAAAAAAAATAGAAGTAAGGAAACGTTAGTTCATAAACAAATTGTAGAATAATTCCGAGCCCGCTGAATTCATAGTATGTCCTTAAGTAATTTAATCTCCTTACTGTTTCCCAAGGTATACAGATTAATTCCTCCCAGGATAGAACGGAATAACTATTCTGTGATAGTGGCGCTTCAAATCAAAGAACTTCAGCGAACTCAACAAACGGAGCAAATCACACTTGATGCTTAAGTTTATTTAGAAAATAATGCAACAAAGTATAAAAGAGGGGAGATGATTTCCAGATTTTCCATCTTTGAAAAATGAGGCCTAGCCTCTAAATTTATAGACAATGAAAGGGTGAGATGAAGAGGTGCAATACAAGAGCTACCTCTTCCATTTCCCATTCACACCCTTTAATAAAAACACAACAATCTCCCACATGAATGGGGAATGGACATATGTGGAAATACACGCATGAAAATACTGTGTGATTCGCAATTAAGGATTAATCGCATCTGGATAAGTAAGATTCCCTTTGAACTTTTCGTAGTGAACTTATATCGGATATACTCGGTCAATCAGTTGATTTGATATATTTGAACCGTCGAGCATTGGTGTATACCTATAAAACCACAAGTCACAAAATCAATCCTTAACCGTCTTTGGTTCTCACGGTTGTGTTCGTTTCATCCATGAACACCGCCTGGTTTCATGAGTGATTAGAGAATTGGCCTTTACTTTCATTCTCCTTAAAGTGGCTTACACTTCACACTCACATAGGTTATTTCTAAATGTGTAATCCTATAGACACAATATCTGGTCATATCTTGCCAGACTTAGCAAATCATTGAAAATCTTTATGATTTATTGACTCAACAAAAAGCCTTAATGCTTTACCTTGGTTTCTGAACATTGTATTCATCATGAGAATGAGTTGAGTTATTTTGAAAATGTTGAACCGTCATTCATAACTTTGTTTGATCTCTTTGAACCTAGATCTTGGGATCTCCAGTCTGCTAGGTAGAGTTACCGCCATGATGACTTGTCCTAGGCCTTAGCCCCATTCCCTTCGATGATCTTTCAACTACCTCTTTAGATAGGCCTTTTGTAAGTGGATCCGACACGTTATCTCTTGACTTTACGTAGTCAATATTGATAACACCACTAGAGAGTAGTTGTCTAACGGTATTGTGTCTCCATCGAATGTGACGAGATTTTCCGTTATACATAACGCTCCCTGCTCTGCCTATTTTTGCTTGACTGTCATAATGTGTACATATAGGTGCCAAAGGCTTGGGCCAAAATGGAATATCTTCCAAGAAATTTCGGAGCCATTCAGCTTCTTCACCGGCTTTGTCTAAGGCTATAAACTCAGCCTCCACTATAGAGCGGTCAATGCACATTTGTTTGAACCATTTCCAAGACATCGCTCATCCACCGACTGTTTAGAATGTTGAACCGATGATCTAATTTGTATCACTATACTCCTCTATTATCGGGGGATACTTATTGTAGTGCAAAGCATAATTTTGAGTAACATTTCAAGACTCGTTTCATCGTCATGAAAGTTCAATGCGAACTTCATTATGTCGTAAACTAATACGCCTCGGCTTTCAATTGCATATCAAATTATTGACTATACTTAATGTAGAATAGTATATTATAACAACAGCTGAAATGATTTGCATCAGTTATGACCACAACCTTGTAATATCTAACACATTTCGCAATCACTCCGCCATTTTCAAGCATTCATATGTTATTTATTCATACTTCTATATGATATGAAAATTATAGCACCTTCATTCATGAAACTAATCCAACTTGCAATGGATTTTTGTCATGTTCATATGTTGGTTCACCTCATTATAGACCAACGTATTAATATGTCCGTTCATGAATGGTCATGTTTATACAAAACATGCAAACACACTTTTCATGAAAAGTCGCAACCTTCAAAGTGACTTCCTTTCATAAACGAGCTAAACAATATAAATTTTCAAGAAAGAAACAACTTTTTAAGAAAGGCAAGTGACCAATTTCCGAATTGGTAGTTTCACTCAACTAGTCTTCACTAAGACTGAACAAATAGTGAATTTATCGACTGCCATATCGATTTCCACTATTTGTGGGAATATAGACACCATGTCTAATATTAACTTTTGTCATGCATAAGCTAAATGCCCCGACATTTCAAATTTCATATGCCTTGTCTATTATTCGTTATCCACATATCATCCACATGACAATATTAATTGGTCAAATTTCGCATGTCATTATTTGGGTGCTTGTTTTAGTCCGTAATGTGATTTAACCAGTCGACACATCTTATTTATTTTCCAGGAACCACATGTTGTTCCATATAAACTTCTTTCTCCCAATCTCCATTTAAGAAGGCTGTCTTTACGTCTATCTGATAGATTTCAAGGTCGTATACTATAGCCAATGCTACTAACATTCATATGTACACAATACTCGTAACCGACGAGTGTATGTCAAAATAGTCAAGACATTGTCATTTTCTAAACCATTTGGCAACTAATCTTGCCAACTATTTGTCAATAGTACCATCAACTTTTATTTTCCTTCTGAAAATCCAATTAGAACCCAAAGGTTTATTTCCTTGAAGGAGATCAACCATTTTCCCTAGTATGATTACTTAATATTGATTCTGACTTACTATTGACTGCTTCTTTCTGAGGAAGACATAACTTCTTCCAAAGTTTGAAGCTCATTTTCTAACGAGAATGCCAGAAAATCTGGTCCAAAGGAAGTAGTTGACTTTTGACGTTTACTACGCCTTGGATTCACCTCATTACGTGTACTTTCCTTTGCTTCTTTCCGAGGTCGTTTAGATATTTCACTAGACGACTCACATTCCTTTTTATACGGATAAATATTCTCAAAGAATTCAACATTATCTTATTCGATTACCGTCGTAATATGAATGTCGGAATTTTCTGATTTATGAACCAGAAAATTATATGCCTTACTATTTGTTTCATATCTTATGAAAATGCAATCAATAAATTCTGGTCCGATACCATTTTGGGTTTAGGAACTTGCACTTTAACTAAGTACCCCTACACTTTAAATTATTTAAGTTAGGCTTCCTTCGATTCCATTTTTCATATGGAATTGATTGCGTCTTGCTATGGGGAACTCGACTGAGTATTTAGTTAGCTGTAAGCATAACTTCTCCCCACAAATTTTGGGTAAACCAGAACTTATCAACTAGGCATTCATCGTCTCCTTTGACGCTTTATTCTTTCTTTTTGCAATTCCATTAGATTGCGGTGACTAAGGGACTATCGTTTGATGAATAATACCATATTACAAACATATTTCTTCAAAAGGAAACTCACATTCACCGCCCCTTCAACTTTGTAGAGTCCACCACATGAACTGTTATTTGCATCACGACAGAGCCAGAATAAATGGTGAAGTTTTTAATCTTCAAACCAATCTGACACAATCAGATTAATGAACGATTAAGTTTTTAATATTCTAACTGAGTAATATATGATACCGGATCTAATAAACGGTGAAGTTTTTTAATCTTCAAACCGAGTAATATGTGACACAATCAAATTTAATAAAAAAATAAAGTTTTTAATCTTCAAACCGAATAATAAATTGGAGTAAAAATCACTAAGATTTTAATCTCCAAAACGAGTATAAAGTCACTTAGACTTTAATTTCCGACAAATGAGTAGAAAGTCACAAAGACTTTAATCTCAACAAACGAGTAAAAAATTACGTATATTTTAATCTTGAAGCAGGAGTAGAAAATCACGAAGATTTTATTCTCCATAACGGGTGTAGAAAATCACGAGAATTTTAATTCTCTTTCCAAATAGTTTTCCAACAAAACCATTGTAATCCCTAAACATTTCAATAGTTTGATATATTATTCTTATCAAACTAACATATGTATATCTTTACATATATTATATTCATGATCTCACGAATACTTCAAGCATTAATGTAAGCCTCATGCTTACAACCTTAAACACTTTTTAGTTTTAAATTTTCTTTTGTAACAAATACAAAAAGAAAATTATTTACAAATAAGGTACACATTAGCACAATTTTATGCACACTTTTTAATGATTTATTTTTTCGAGAGGAAGAATCTGAATATATTTGGAGACTATTTGAAAAGGCGTGGTCGTATCTTCAATACCTTCGAACAAACCACGTGTATCAATTTATAATATATGTATTGCACATCTTAGATGTTTCCCTGTTCAAACTCACAATCTTCATTATAGTCTGATAAATATCTTTGCATTAGACAATGGAAGACATGTAGAAAAGAAACTGACTGGTTTTCATTAGCTCCATACTACTCTAAATGCAAAACTTCTGAATTGCATTTTCGTAGGAAAATAAGGAACCAAAATATCAAAAACACACAGTATTAAAAAATGGTGAGAAGTTATGGAAAAATAGGAATTGAGAATAAAAGATCACATAGGTCACCACAAACTTGTCTCTTAATCTTGCAGCAAAGTGTCCATGTGCATCCATTCTTTGTAATGGCATAAATAATTGTGGAGTACCATTTCTTTTAATATTTAAAATCCTTCATTTTTCTTTCTCATATTCTCAAGTGTTAACAGTTGGATTATAACAATTCCAATATTCAAACTGCAAAGTGCGCGTCAATCTATAGAACGAACAAACAAAATAAAATCGTTCTGTCATTTGATAGACGACTTTCATTTCATATATTTTTTTTCTCTGCTATCAACCAATAAATTAAATTCCTTAAGATTGTTGGTAATCTGTGTTGGAAACTAGAAAAAACAGAGATGTAAGGAAACGTTAGTTCATAAACAAATCGTAGAATAATTTTGATCCCGTTGAATTCACAGTTTGTCCTTAAGAAATTTAATCCCCTCACTGTTGCCCAAGGTATACAGATTAATTTCTCTCAGGATAGAACGGAATAACTATTCTGTGATAGTAGCACTTCAAATCACAGAATTTCAGCGAACTCAACAAACGGAGCAAATCACACTTGACACTTAAGTTTATTTAGAAAATAATGCAACAAAGTAGAAAAGAGGGGAGATGATTTCCAGATTATCCATCTTTGAAAAATGAGGCCAAGCCTATAAATTTATAGGAAATGAAAGGGTGAGATGAAGAGGTGCAATCCAAGAGGTACTTCTTCTATTTCCCATTCACACCCCTTAATAAAAACACAACACCAGGTTGGACTTTTGGGTTGATTTTGGTGTTTTGATTAAAGATTCGACCTTTATCATTCGAAATTGTTTCCTTGGGATTTATTGATGTATCTGATTTACTTTTGGCTAGTTTCAAGCCGTTTGGAGGTCAATACGTATGGGATGACATTTTTGGAACATCATTTGGATTGCTCGGTATTAGATTTGGCTTGTTCGAGGTAAGTAACACTTCTAAACTTTGTGCTGAGGGTATGAAACCCCGAATTGTGTGCTATGTGATTGATGTTGAGATGATGCGCATGATATGTGACGGGCGCGTGGGAGTGCACTGTGTGAATTTTGATTTAGTCGATTATTGAACCATGTAGCTATCCTCTCTGAATATTTTCACTATACTCCATGTGTTAGAACACCTGAGCTATAATTCATGCTAGAAATCATGCTTAGGCATATGTTGGTATTATTGGGACTCACTGAGGTCATTTCTGCTGTTGAATTATGTGTTTAAATTGAAATTTCATACTCAGTCATATTTATTCATTGCATATTGTCGCGCCCACCCTTTCCCTCGCGGGGTCCGGGGGTTTCGACATTTTTGAGACAACTCCCTTCCTTTTGAGATGGGATATGGGATTTAAAGAGTCACCACCTAACGGATTAAGGTGCATGGGGGCACCTAGATCAAATAACTCATGAAGCTAGTTTGCATCACCGAAAATAGGGTAAGGGCTCAAAATTAACTTGAGGGGAAGGTGTTAGACACCCCTCGAGGTCCACAACGATGGGTCCCGACCGAACTTAATTAAGAGAATTAGTCTTTAAAGAAACAATACAACAATTAGACAACTATTATTTAAAACAAGAATTAGAGTGGTCCTAAGTTTTTTAGCCTATAGGATCATTTCTATGCAATACTTGGTAACTTTCCCCACCTCTGGGTGCTACACATAGTACTAGCGCACATGTCATAATCTCATTTACTACCCAATTACTATCTCAGTTGTTACTTAAAAACATTCTAGTAGCTTCTAACTCGTGCCTTATGCGTGCAGTACCCTTCCCTTACCTATGGTTCTGGAGGTATTTCGGACCTTTATTTAAGGTGGTTCTAGACTCACCTATGTTTCTTAAAATGAGAAAACTAAGCGATGAACAAAAGTCAAGTAGGACTGTCACATAAAGAGCAAATGGGTGGGGGGGAGGGGGGGGGGGGCTCATGTTAACCTCCACAAACAAATGCACGCTATTCAAACAAAAAATCTTTTAAGATCCTATAGGCAGGATATCTAAATGAGCAGAATATATAACAACCTTATTAAAGCGAGTAGTGGTACCTATCAGTTTGCCTACTGATTTTGTTAAAAACACTGAATTTGGGAAAATTTCAGGCAGTACTAAATCACAATTCTTTTCAGCCCCAGAATTCCTTAAAGTTCGCCTAAGTGATAATCTAAACAGTATCCTATAAGTATGGTATCTACAACCGTTAACTCCTATAGGCATGATTTCTAAGTGTTAGAACGGATTCGTTTATTTCCTATAGACATGCTTTCTACTTTACTGAATTAACTCCTATAGACATGATTTTTTATTTACAAAATTAGTCAACTCCTATAGGCATGATTTCTAGGAGCTGAAACTGATATATTCATTTCCTATTGAAATGCTTTCTACGTTTGAAAAAAGAAAAATTGATTCCACTCTATAGGCATGGTATCCAAATTGACTTTTATATCTCCTATAGGTATGACATCTATGTGAGCATGAAATTTAAACAAATTGCCAGGCAAGTGTATTAAGTTACACAAATAAGATGTTATATACATGATCTCTAATGCACATTGAGATTTTAAAGTATGCATAAAACATGGGTTCTTGATGCATAATTGATAAACTACCTATAAACAGGATTTATAGAATGCAAAGTATCAAATTTCAGATTCCAAACGGTGAAATAAGATCATATGGGCATGATTTCTAATGGTATGCACATAATGAATCACCACAACAACCTATAATCATGATTTCTACCCGAACCTAACAAAGATATATAACAATCCCTCCCCAACTTTTACTAATAACCCTGTATCCATTTTTACAAGGATTATTACATTATTACAGACCAATATGAATGAACTACATAGAGCTATTCATTACACTATAGATACCCTTAGCAGGACCAACATCAACCTGGAAGCCAGGCCTTCAAGAATGCAAGTCTGATGTCCACAAGTAGTCCATCCATAATACACAAAATGGGCTTCTGGTGTGTCAAAGTTCCCAAGGACCTCAGGGACCCCAGTCAATGCTCACACCAGAACCTTTCTCAAAGAAACAGTTATAAAAGATTGGAAGACCAACCCCAGTGTGTCAGAGTTCGGAGGAGTCTCATGGACCATAGGCAGTGCTCACTCTAGGTGTGGTAGAACCCTAGATAACTAAGAGTAGAAGTTTGAAAGTAGTATGTAAGGGTATGTGATATTTTTCTAGAAAAAAAGTAGTTTGATTTTCAGAAGTGAATAGGTTTAGACCACATGGTTGCAAATAGAACTGGGTCAACAAACAATCCCATAATTTTAAACAGATTAGCAGTTATTCAGACTAAGCATTCATACTGGTATTTGAAATGATTTTCAAAGAGCAGGAGCACTTTGAACTAACAGACAGGATTGGCTACACATATTTATAGTATCTAAACATGTTCAGAATAGGAAAATTTATAGCTGAATCAAACAACATTGGTGAAGATTATTCAGTTCATTAATTACCACTAGGTGAGGCCATATAGGCATGTACTAAATAGAAACATGCTGAAGTTTGAAGTATCTAAGCAAACAAACACATAGAACAGGAACCAAAGCACATTAGTCTAGAAAGAGGTAAACAGAAACCACAGATCAAATGGAAACATGCTAAGGTAAACACACATAACATAGTAGGTTGATAGGAATTGTGGCATGCTAGTTGAGAGAGAAATAAACAGAAACTATATGGCAAACACAAACATATTGAGGTTTGAAACACACTATTCATATAACTTACATGGAACAACACAAGATAATAAGAACTAAGGCATAGTAGTTGAGAAAGAGATGGTCAAAAATCAGATATCAAAACACAAGCATGTTGAGGTCTATAATAAACTGACTATATGGAATATAAAGTAGAACATGATAACAGAAATTGAGGGATGCCAGTTAAGGAGATAGAAAACAAGAAGGTGAAGACCATTGGAATCCCAAGAGTCCAGTGCAGCTGTAACGACCTGACCGGTCGTTTTGTATTATCGGACCCCGTTCCCCTAAATGAAACTTCCCATAGTGTCTTTTTATGATTTATGACTTGCGGGGACTGGTGGTCCGGGATTCGGAGGTGTTTAGAGTGTTATAGGAACAATTGGTTCCTTAAGGTTGGCCTTTAAGGCCAAGTTTGACTTCGGTCAACATTTTGGGTAAACGACCTCGGAATCGAGTTTCGTCAATTCCGGTAGCTTCGTGTAATGATTTTGGACCTGCGCGTATGTTCAGAATGGGTTTCTGATGACCCGGGGGTATTTCGGCGCCCAATATTGAAATAAGACATTCCTTAAGTTCCTATTTTGGTTTGGGACGTGTTTTTGTGTTATCGAGGTCCGAACAGAATTCCGAGATCGGGATAGTTCCGTTATGTTAATAATGACTTGCCTGCAAAATTTAGTGTCATTCCGAATGGTATAGGTCGGTTCGACGCGTTGTTAGCGAAGTCTAGAAAACATAAAGTTCTTAAGTTTGGTTCTTGGGGTTTGGAGGTGTGATTTTGATTTTTAACATTGTTTTGGGTGTTCCGAAGACTCGAACGAGTCCGTATTATAATTTGGGACTCGTTGGTATATTTAGACTAGGGCTCGGGTGGGCCCAGGTGCCTCCCGGGCACCTAACGGGGCTAAAAACCAGCTAAAATAGCTGCTGGTGCACCTGTTCTGGTGTGACCGTAGGTGCGGTTGCCCAGTCGCAGGTGCGGGATCGCTCCTGCGGTCCCCATCATCGCAGGTGCCCCCAGTGGTCTGGCAAATTCTCGCAGGTGCGGACAATATTCTATAGGAGCTGAGCCGCAGGTGCGGTCTCCACTCCGCAGGTGCGGGCCCAGGCTCCCCATTCCATTTCCGCAGGTTCAAGATCGTAGGTGCGGTCCTCGAGCCGCAGGTGCGAAAACACTGTCCAGCCAATGTGTTTTATACACGGGTCTTAACACATTTTCTCATATTCTTCTTCTTCCTTGGGGAATTTCCACCATTGTTGAGGGGCTATCGACCTGGTCATTTAAGGTAAGTAAAATCTACTCTAATCATAGCTTCATGCATGGATTTCTAGCTTAATTAACTACCTAAATTAGTGAAAAATCAAGAATTGGGTAGTAACCTAGAGCTTGTGATAATTTGAGAATTTTCCCGTGAATTTGCTATGAAATCAAGTAAGAATAGTATTGATCACGCTCAACTATGTCTTATAAAAAGACAAAACGGGCGCTGCAAATATAATCTGGGGTATTAAGCCCAAAGTCGATCCCACAGAGAATTGAA